>OZ037782.1:1909090-2021590 GCA_964035525.1 Porites cylindrica
TCGAAGAAATATATTAGTTTGAGAGAAAGAAGAAGAGATCGTTTGTTTGTACTGAAGAAGAAGGAAGCTAGAGGGAGAAGAAGAAGTCTTCTCTCCAACACTACGCATAGATGTGCTAGAAGGCTAAGCTAGAGGAAGAAGACATACTAGGCACGTACCAAAGAAGAAGAAGGCTCAAAAACTATGCATAGATGTGCTGAAGAAGAAGGCTTATCTCAAAAACTACGCATAGATGTGGTAGGTATGCTTATCTTTTATGCAGTTGTCTTCTACCTCTTCGCTACCTCATTGTTGTGAGACTTGAAATTTCTCCTTTGTTTCGGTTAGGACTTTCGCAAACACAAGTTAGCATCTGTTTTTAGCGTAGGATGTTCATTGTTAAGTTGAGATGTAGGCTCTGATTTTGGGGATACATATCCTTAAATTGATCGATATACCATCGAGTTACGCGCTACGAGACTTTTGAATTTTGTTTTTGTTTGTGAGATTAGTTTTTTCTTTGTTGTAGACCAAGGCGACATCTGCCGCCGACATCCTGATCTAGATGGTAAGCTTTCTACCCACGAAATTAAAGTAATCTTCTATTAATTATACACTAGTCAGTTGCAACCCCGACCTCCACACCCCCCCCCCCCCCGGGGAATAGTGTAAAGTATCCTCGTAATGTGAAGGATTAATCCCAGGCCCTAGGGACAGATTCACATGGTAATTACCCCTCCCTAATAAGCTGTCTGTCAACGAACCGCTACTGTTCAAGTTTTAATTGAGCAAATATTTGAATTGAGTCATGCATCGGATCTCTCCTCCATACAGAAACCAAAAAAAGCCATATATGACCATATGGTCCACAAATCATGCATTTTTCGACAAACACGGGTCTGCATTTGTATTTTGTTTAAATTTGTTGCATCAGTTAAAAATGCTTGGACTGGCATAGCCACAAAATAAAAAGCATAGCCCAGGAGAAGGTTGGGCAGCATCAGTCTCTTATCTTATAAAAGTTGTTAATTTTTCGCAAGGGAGTGGCAAAATTGCCTTTTAACGTCATTGATCATGGTCAACTGACTTCCCACTCCGGGAATAGATGTGTGTGACTGTAAATTTTAGCAGTCTTGTTTAATAGACGTTTGCCCATCCTCCCAACTGTTACGTTTGTCTCTTTCCTCTAATTCCTTGCTACTCCTGCCTTCTCTGCCCAGTTTTTATTCACTTTGCTTTTCGCTTTGTGTTTAGTGTAATTAAGTTTTTGAGGGAAATTTTTGCAAACATCCAAATGATTGTTAAATTATCTCTAACAATGTACAATTATTTCTCTCGATTGCTTGACTGAATCATGCTCGTTTGAATATAAGCTTAGTTTCAAAGAACACTGATGTAACTGGTTGTTTGTGGTTGAATATAGCCTGTATGGCAAGTGCAATAAGGGGAATAGTTTTTTACTTGAGCCTCTTTTTTTTCTTTCTCAGTTTAGAGTTATTTTTTATTATCTCCTTGGAGCCCCACCCAAAGTCTCAGTGTTAATGTGATAGTCTTAATATTATTTGGACTCCTTATTTAGTTAGCCATATTATTTATAATACATTTTTTTCCTTTCACTTATAGGCTTCTTGTGAGCGAGGCAAGGGCAAATGTCCCAACTGTCTTTTCGGATATGCCAATCGGTATAAGGAGCCTAAGTGTACCAATTGTGTATTCTATTAAGGGAGGCACTTTTATTCCCAAAAATCCCAAGAAACCCAAAATGAACATACCATTATGCACTTCAGTGATTGTTGGTCCATGGAGCGTCTACTCGTACAAGACCAGTAACCATGATGACTGATGTCTCGTCATCAAGGACTCTAGATATGATTCTCCAGGCACTATTTGCTTACACCACCTGTGCAAACAAGCCCGTGCGGTGATGGTGAACAGCAGTTTGTCTTCTCTATTCACATGTGAGCATGTGAAGACCATTGAATCTGCTGTTCAACCAGAAAAACGGTACTTTGATTTTCCTGACTTGCAGGGATACCAGTGTGGTGACACAATGAGAGTGATTTGTTGAGACTCAAGGGGTTATCAGGAAATCTACCATTAGCTGTGAACGTTTCTCCTTTAATGTTCTTTTTCTTTGGACATGTCTCATCAAATAATCCTGCCGGGTATTGCCATGTGAAGGTGCAGGAAGATTCCCTTAGATGTTGTTGTAAGGACTGCAAAACATTTGTTGCAAAGGCAAAACAAAACAAAGCCAAAAATATTTGCAAACAAGTTCATGTATTAATTAGCCTTGGGATCATATCTAATGAGACTTTTGTGAAGACTACATCTATTGCAGCATCTGCTTCTAGATCGATGTAATCCACGTCATCAGCAACAGAATCAGCATCTTCTTCTGGATCGATGGAATCCATGTCATCATCATCAGAATCAGCATCTGCTTCTGGATCAATGGAATCCACTCCATCAGCAACAGAATCAGCATCTGCTTCTGGATCGATGGAATCCAAGTCATCATCAACAGAATCAGGACCAATCAGTACAAACAGCACTGATAATTCTTTGGATTCTGTCAGCCGTTTATCAACTGTTCAACTGAACATGAAGAGATCCCTGCCCCTACAAATACCCAGTGCTGTCATTGGCCAGGCACATTCCATGGATATCATAGCAATAAAAGGGGGTGGTAGGCCTACACGACTTTTACCTCATGCCAAAATGCTGCTTATTCCAATAAAGTTTTCTTTTCTGCTGGGTAGATTATGCTCTGGAAGCTTCTACATTGTCACTGAGCAAATGTGATTTTAGCCACATGTTTCACACTGAGAGGTCATGACACACGTATCGATTTACTGTAGTTGTTTCTGGTCGGGAGGATTTGCCCTCTGATGCAAGCGCATCATTAACCTCTTTTGAAGCGTACACCTTTTTTATTACGGCTGAATAAATGTTCCAATTTTCTCCAAAGTGCCTTCTGGATCTGAATAACGGAGCGATTTTCTTTAGTCCGTGAGTGTAATGTTTTTCTGCAATGCTGTATCACGCTGGACCCAGCTCGTTAGTTTTCTTTACAGAATGTTAAATTATCACGGACAGTGATTAATAGATCCAAAATTATAAGAATGAAGTGCAGCTTAAACTGAAACTACATCAACTTACTATGGAGAATTGAATTGTGACTCAGTTAACTCCAGCTAAGTATTTTTTCTGAAGATAGTGTGAGTCTTTTGACTGGAGCGCGTAGTTCCTCCCTTGGTAATAGCTTTGAATAAGCTGAACAGTCTTTAAAGTGTTTTGTTATTGCCACTTTGTGATCAGGCAAGACCATGGTTTCGGTTCTCCACACGAACCTCATCAGTTGCCGGGTTGGCTTTGTGCTTAGTTGCTTTTACAAGAGCTACTTTAGTTGTATTTTGTTGTGGCTAGAACGGTACAGCCGTTCTGTCTATTGAACTTTGAACTTGAACATAAATACCCACGTGGCGGATCGAAATTCTTGTTTTCCTATTGGCTTCTGAACGTAACCAATTACGGAGTGTGTATTTCGATCCTCTTCTGCTTCAAGCTAGAGGCGTGTTTTTTTGAATAGCATTTCGTGAAAATTTAAGCACTTTCTTTTATGGAAGAGTTCAAAGACTCTTGTAAATAAGTGCGCACAGAGTGTCCTTACACTCACTCTAAAAACTGGAGTGGATACGTTCCTTGTTAGGTGCGCAATGTTGAACTTTCAACTCTGTGCTTGGTTCTTATTAGTGCCTGTGTTGATTTTCATAAGGTAAAACAAGTCTGTTTTTATTTTTTTTTATCGTTATCCAAGTTTTATTATAGTAATGGATAAAGTTGTTCCGAGCGGCATGAAAAAAGACCCATGTTCAAAAGACAGGGGCTTAAGAAATGATTTTGTTAGAAAATGTATCAACTTTTTTCTTTACTTTTCTGTAATATTCATCTTGTTGTTTGTAACATATAATATAGACCAGCTATGCTATCATTGATGGAAAAACACAATCAAGTGCGTTTTCAAACTCTTCTTCTAATTTTACTTCTTGAATAGTGTTTAATCGATATATTACTTCATCGATTAAGTCTTGTGTTGATTCATTTTCTTCTTAACTCTGTTTTGTTGAGAGTAATAAATCTTCAGCAAGTAAATCCATGTTTTTCAAATTATGATAATCTTTTGTATATTTGCTTTGTGTTTGCGATAAAGATTTGAATCGAATTTCTTTTATTTCTAAAATTATTTCTTCAAATGTCAATTTTAGTTTTCCACCCAAACAATATTAACACTTCTTGTAGACAAAAAATAGTTAAAGTCTAAACCCACTATTGTTATTTAAATTACATATCTTATTAATTTTTTAAGTTCAATCTTTTTTCCAAAATGGAAACAATTTTGAAAAATATTAACGTTAACAAACCAATGTTGATAACAAAAAAATGAAATTTTTCATTGGTGGAAAGAAATCCTTTTGTTAAATATTTAATGATTTAACAAAATCTAACCAATCAGAAAAAAAGCATGTGATTTCTTTCAACCAATTAAAAAAGACGCAAAATCCTTACGCATTTGCCTACTTGTTTTGCGTTTGAGTTTCACTTTTGCGTATTCGTTTTACGTCTCAGATAAAGTCAATATCTTTTCTTGAATATTCTGTAAATCATTAAATATGCAGCAAAGTCAAAACAAACTGACAGGTGCTAGCAAGGTCTTAAGTAGGTATAATTATGCTACCCCCATGATTTGCAATACACTTTTCCCCATCACAGAAAAATGTTGGGAAAATGTGTATTGGAAAAGGGGTGGGGGGGGGGGGGGGGAAGCATTTGATCATAACTACAATCTGTGAACTATCCTGTGTAGAGGCAGCGTAGAGGTGTACTGAATTATTCGAAGGAAGATGCCTCCACACAAATGTAATCTACCAAGTCACTGTAACCACAGCGACAACAACTGAAACTTACGTCAGACTGGCAACAAACTTTAAGGAACGTTACAGAAATCACTGATCAGTCCTCTACCCGACGCTCGAAGAGAAGAAATGAAACGGAACTCTCAAAATATGTTTGGACTTAAAAGACACTAAGAAACCTTTTCAGATAAAATGGAAAGTTTTAAAGAAATACAAACCCTATAGCAACGTTAGCAAAAAATGTTATCTTTCTCTTTATGAAAAATTCATCATCATTTGTAAAAAAGAGGTGTGTAGCCTAAACAGGCGAAAAAAACTACCGTGTTCATGCCCTTACAGAAACAAATATGTACTTCGGAACTTAAGAGTAACGTAACTACGACACAATCCATCTGTTACCTAGATACAACCAGCACTTGAATGCAACGCATCTCTATAACAACCATCCACATTTTACTGCCAGATTTTTATTTTAACGGTCAATCGCTGAAGTTTCCTGATGAGTGTGGTCCTATAACTTCGGACCATACGAAACAGCACTGTCGCAATAAACGATGATTACTCCTAAACTCCTAAAACCCTAAACTCCTGCGAAGAATTATTTTGAGACATTTACCAGCGGGTAAATGCAGTTAATGGAGCATGAAGCCCCAAGGGGGTAGGCCGAGAAAGCCGGCCCCGTCTTAGGCTCGGTGATATCTTCAAAGCCTGATTCATTAAATGAAAGCACTCTATTCTTTAAGCAGAAAACAAAAGCTTTTCATGGCTAGAACCTCACTAATTTCAGTAATTTGTCGCATGTTTGTCATCGTGTATTTTCTTAGCTTCGCAAAGATTGGTCCCTGTTTTCAAAGCCCTATTCAGAGCTATTCATGGCTTGACCTTAATCATGATAAGTTGAGATAGTTTATAGTACAACCGTGCCTATTGGCCGTATTTTGAGACGCTGTCTGACTATAAAGCTTTGCCAATGCCACTCCTTGTCATTATTTGGTTAAGTTGCACGAAAGCAATCATTTAAAGTAGTTTTGTTACCCGCCCTCCCTCCTTTTGGAGGAGTTGTTATGTTATGTCTCAATAAATTTTGGTGGGTCACTCCTTGTCACGAGGAGCCGCAAGCAGTAAAATTTCTGTCCCGTAATTTAATCAGTTAAATCATCAAAGTTGACAGGTCTTTCTGATGATCAAAGCGACCGTTCAGTTTACCATTTACACCTTCAGTGCGAAGACTGTCACGGGAACATTAACACCTTCAGGATAATTGCTTACCATAACAGTGGTAGGTCGCGCGCGTCTGGTCGGTTTCGAAGAACGTGATCGTGACTGTTGTTTTCATTCAGTGACTGTGCGCGTTGATATGCCAACGTTTAAAACAGACTGCAACATTAAATTTTTGTTATAAAAGCAAAGAAGCTGCTGAGTAGAAACTAAACCGTCCCAGACTTATTCCGTTTCATTCGTGTACTTTCATTTTGATGGGGTCTGTATGATGAATTTACTTCTGCCGTCCGTCTATATTCAGGCACGTAAACAACATAGAGATAAAACATTTCATTTTGCTTTTGAGGAGTAAAAATTAATCTTAAAAAAGTTAAACTAGTGGACCACTTTCTCCGAGTACTTGTAAAAATAGGCATTTAATATGTCGCGCTACAGTGCGAAAATCTTCTTGTCGTGGATTAGATTTCAGTATACATATTCTTCATTTCGCGCCAGAATAAATTAGTTTGCGCGCAAAGGGCTTCTAAAAAAAGATCACAAGGTTTGTCCCACGTCGAGTCCTCCTTCTGGAGATACGCCGGCATGGTAGCTGGAATACATTGCCGAGGCGAAGATCTGGCATTTTTTCCTCCTCGTCTTTTTTTCTCCGCGACGTTTGTTTATATTTGTAGTGAGAATGCCGCGCATATCGGTGGATTTTACTTCAGTCAAGCGGCTTCAGTTCCTGCGGCTTGCTACTCATCATAAAGAAGAGTGCCGGAATCGCTTTGTTCGCCTTTAACGGATTTGTTGTCGAATGCAAGGTAAAAGAACGGACTACTGTAAGGTAAGAATTGAAGTTTAAATTTGTTTCTCGGCGAAAAATAGTGCATACAACTCGTGAAACCCGTGAGTATTACCTCTGTTTAATATACCGGATGTCATGCGATGACCCCTCGCTTTTACGATGGATAGGACGGATACAAACAATAATTTCTTTCGCAACGTTTAGTATCATTTACTTAATATGGAGATCATCTGAGGACGATTTTTCGTTATATATGCTTCATTTCTTGGCTTATTCCGGCTACGTGCGAAGAATTAGATGACAATGTTTGTGTGCTATAATTATACTGATAATTTCTTGCACCTTGAAACTCATGAAAGCCAAACTTGTTTAACCCTAGCAAAAAACTCTTTGAATGGAGAAACTCAACCTGATAGTTGCACTAAAATCTAATAATTGTTACTGCATTTGCATGCTCTCTGTAACCTCGTGGGTAGAACATACCTGATGGTTACATTAATAATAATCACTGCATTTACCTCTCTCTAACCTCGTGGGTAGAACATACCTGAAAGTTACGTTAATAATAATCATTGCATTTTCTCTTTGTAACCTCGTGGGTAGAACATACCTGATGGTTACATTTAAAATAATAATCACTGCTTTTGCTCTCTGTAACCTCGTGGGTAGAACATACCTGAAGGTTACGTTAATAATAATCATTGCACTTTCTCTTTGTAACCTCGTGGGTAGAACATACCTGATGGTTACATTAATAATATCACTGCATTTGCTCTCCGTAACCTCGTGGGTAGAATATACCTGATGGTTACATTAATAATAATCACTGCATTTGCTCTCTGTAACCTCGTGGGTAGAACATACCTGAAGGTTACGTTAATAATAATCATTGCATTTTCCCTTTGTAACCTCGTGGGTAGAATATACCTGACGGTTACATTTAATAATAATCACTGCATTTGCTCTCTGTAACCTCGTGGGTATAACATACCTGAAGGTTACGTTAATAATAATCATTGAATTTTCTCTTTGTAACCTCGTGGGTAGAACATACCTGATGGTTACATTAAAAATAATCACTGCATTTGCTGTCCGTAACCTCGTGGGTAGAGTATACCTGATGGTTACATTAATAATAATCATTGCATTTTCTCTTTGTAACCTCGTGCGAAAAAAATTAATGCCTCTCTCCTGGAAATTTTGCCCTGTCCTTTGAGCATAGTGATCTTTGGGTAGCGAATTCACGAAAATAGGTAAAACGCTTTTTTTAACAACAGCATTTATATTATTTGGCTTTTTGAGGCAGGTTAAACATTAATGGAATAGAATATAAAAAAAGCTGATAAAGCGGAAAAAGTTATCTTTACAAAATGCGCTTTGACAATGTCAAGGAGTGAAATAAGCTGAAGTTTTGTAGTTAGCCCGAAGAAAACCTGTTCCTGCATGAAAAGCAGTTCTGATTCCCTTCTCTTAACTAGAAGAGATGCATATCCCTGTGAACCAGTTTTTTAACTAAGAGCGATTCCCACTCACTTAAGATACTTTATTGACACGAGTTCCTATTTCAATGTATGTCTAATTCAAGCTTAGCCGCGTGATAGCTCTTCATTAGCGAAAAGGTCCAAGTGATATTTTGATTGACGTGTTGTTTTGGATCCTGAGGTTGTTTAATACCTTTTCTCTAGCTTAACTGGCGAAGATATTCTAGGAATTTGCCCTTCAATTCCAAATTCTTTGATGTGCCGCCAGATGCCGTGCAAAAATATCACCTCTTGCGGCTCCTCGTGTGCGGTTAAGTCTGCGTTGCGACTTCCCCCAAGCTTTTGGCATTGCTTGTGTCTTGCCATCTTTTGAGCTATTCCTTTGCCTTAATCTTGTCCGATCCAGCCCGTACGGCGCTGGGGAGATAAGAAGGGCTCTGCCAAGATTCTTGTCCTACCCCACGGTAGTGGGGCGATAAGTAAGGCTTGTGTTATTTTATGCGCATAACCCGAAGTCGCTATAACCTGCCACAGGGCTGTGTCCCCACCTTATTACGCCACCATGTAGTTGTTGTTTATTTAGCCTGCGTGCGTCATTTACTTGCGTGACGTTTGCATGCGGAATAGTGACATTAAATAACATTACACGTATGCAAATTTTGGGCCAAGTGACGTCTGTATTTTGGCGAGCTCACAAAAACCAACCTTTCGTTGGTGAATTTAATTCAGGAGTTTAGCTGACGGTTGAAAATGTCTTCTTTTGCTGATTTTACAACAAAACTTCAGGACACGCTGCAGTTGGCAGTGAAACTAGGAGAAGAAGTAAAGACACTAGTGATCTCTACAAATGAGATGGAACACTACTTTAACAGCACGAACACTACAGGAAGCGAATGGGAAACTTTCACGACAATTTCCAAGAAAGTTACAAATCTATCTAGTGAAGCTGTTCAACTAGCAGAGAGGGCAAGTGACGAAATCCATATCGCGTTTATCGGCACCATAAATGCTGGGAAGACAACATTGATAAACCGCTTGCTGCAAGCTGACGTCCTGCCCGTTATGAACGGAGAAACAACATTTTGTAACGTAGCAATATCAGGGACTGCGGAGAAACAAATGATTGCGATTGAAAGAAAGTCTGGTGAAATATTACCAGCCGACAGCTTAAAGGAACTACTGAACGTTCTAAAAGCAAAACCGGAAAGGGAGAAGTTTGGAATTGAACCGAACAGTGTTATTGATGTCAAATCACCGAAAGAGGGCTGCAGAGCTTTGGTAGAAAACGTTGTATTATACGACACTCCAGGAATAGGCCATCGTAAAGAAACAGATGATGCAGTTGTTGATCTATGCAAGAAAGTGGATGTGATTGTCGCTGTCATGGATACACACTCTCCTAGTCTGAGAATCGTAAGTGGAAATAAGTTAATTAGAGCTAGAGCAGCTAGTGCTGCAAAATCCTTCTAATTTTGCCTTTGTTCTTTAATAGCGTTTTGAACCGAAGAAGGAATTTATAACTGATACTGAACGAATTAATGACAGGAGGAACCAGTCACAGAATTGAGCTGAATTTCATAAACGAGCGAATATATTGGTAATCTTCACCTACATTTCACAAAAGAGATATCTAACAATTTCCCAAACGGCACATTTTTTAGATTTTGAGAATAAGATATCGACGAACGAGCACAATTTGAAACTTAATTTACATAACCAAAATCGAATCATCGGAGAAATGGTCGGACATATACGCATATCAATGAGCCATTGAGGCGGACTAATCAGGCATGAATGCGCCAAGAAAGCGGCATAATAATAGAGAAAACGGGCAATTTTGGCGCAGCAGAGTGTTTAAAATCGTCATTTCGGTTGTTAAAAAGATGGCTTCTTTAACATTATAGAGCGGATTCTTAAGTTAAAGGATTAATCTATCATTCCAGCTAAATTTTAAGCAAAATAATTGAAATGTAGGTGCAGACTTTTAACATTGAAAATCAGGCTTTTTACCGTATTTTCAGTATGGAGAGCCACCTTTGTCCAACTTGGACATCGAATTTCTTGAAAAATAATCACAAATCTTTAGATTATAGAGCGGATTATTTAAGACAAATGCGTTACCTCCACGTGGATAGCTTTCTCTCGAAAACTGGATTCGATTAAGTTGCAGACTTTTAAGTTTGAAAATGTAAACGAAACAATGGTTGCCATGAAGAAACAATAGTCAGTAGCACTCCATTCAGGAAATGTTCATGAACACTCAACAATGCCAAAAAACCAGTCGCGCGCGAATTTTAAAGACATAACGCACTTTCGGCTCGTAATCGCTAAGTCAACAAATCGTTATGTAAGAGTAAACGACTTGGACCAGGAGCACTTTTCAGAGCTCACTGAATCCCTGGTCCAGCCTTTACTTATACACGTAGTCCCACCGTTTGCAGACGGAAAAGATCCAAACTACTGTTTACAAATCAACGGGAACGTTTTATGGGAATGGAGAACGCTGGACGGCAACTTGAAGAAACTATTTGCAGTTCTTTAAAGAAACCTACGACTAAATGGCTATTTACTCGAGGAGTCTGCTTTTAATCGAGTCTCTGTGTTACTGAGCACGAAAACGAAAACTTTCGTGGAAAAAATTAAAAAAGAGAATAATGGGAAACGGAGAAGGAGGAAAAAGCCGACACTTGGATTAAACTGTTTCTGTACCCAGCCGAAATCTCTCATTCCCCGTACGACATCTTGACGGAACTCAAAAAAAAACTGGATCAGCTAGACGCGACTGTTCAAGAACAAGCTGCGGAGTTGTACGAGCAAATGAAAGAGGCTACGGTGGGCAACTACCAACATAAAAGAACCATTTTATAAACAAGTAACAAGTTTGTGGTCATCTGAGGCCGGAAAAGGAATATTTATATGTTCATATACTAACAAAGGCTTGCCCTGGGATCGAAAAGCACGAATGAGGATCCTGAATTATTTGACAGAATATTCATGACTGGCCGATGAGACGCGAACTTGACAGAAAAAAATAAACTGTAACTGCATAATAATACTGTTAGGGTTTTGTAACGGGTCTTTAAAGTTTCAGATTGATTTTATTTTGCACCAATGTTCGCCATTTGCATTGATACAAAGCCTTCTTTTTCCCTTTTTTGACTGCGCACAAATCTTTTTGGTTGTAGATGTCACTTACCATGTACCATGTTTAGAATCTCATTTTAAGGGCTTTCATCTCACGATTGCGCATCTGCCGGGTCTATTCGGAAGAGTGCTGAGGGTCGAAGTAAAAAAGCCGATTCTTGGAAGCCGGAAAGAGAAAACACATTTACTTAATTATCGCTGTTGTGTTAACTCCGCGCCCAAGTAGTCTATTAAAAGCAAACGCCTAACTCGAATGTATACCGCTATTACTCGGCCGAAAATTAAAATCAGCAATGGTTTTTTCAGAGCTGAATTGAGTAGAATTAAAAGACACCTTTTCGCAGTCATCATAAAGTCAGTTGAACCCGGATTGCAGCATGCAGTAATTTTATAGATTCGAAATTCATAGCAGCGCTTTGTTCGTACTTCTAGAGTTCGTAGAGTTGTGATTTTACCAGACAAAAGAGAAAACAAAAGAGCGATTCGGCTATTGTTAGTTTAACTCGCCTTCTTCCTGATGATGTGCAAAGCCGTGCGTTCATGGTAACCAATGAAATCGCCTCTTCCTTAGTGTTTTAGAATAACAATGGACGATATGACGGACCTTGAAACTTTCACTGACTGTAAGTAAATGTCCCGAGAACAATAGCCATTTCTCCCGATGTTTCTATATGGGGGCATTCTCCAAATCACCCCAAATCCAGGTTACTACCCAATGATCGAGATATAGTACTTGAACATTATCTGAAAGTTAGTCTGGTATTCTTGCGAACTCTTCTAAAATAGATAGATTATTTTGAGGTTATTTTGCCCCAAACAACTCCTAATTGACCCCAGGTGACACGTGCACGTCACCTTAGTTTTACGCGTCGATTTGAGCGAGTTAAAAGGGAGAAAATAACAAGATTCTTTTTATATGTAACTGTTTTAATGAACTTCGACTAATCTTCAAAAGGAGAGGCCGATCAATGGGTAATTTCTATTCTTTTGATCTTGTAGATTAGAGCATGGCGTCTGCGAGCGGACCTGAGTCTAGGTCTGTTCAGTTTCCCGTGACTGGGAAATCAGAATGACATCAAGAAATAATTCTCGCCCGAATCTTCGTAAATGAATCAACTTTGCATTGCCTTACCTGAGTTATAAAGTTGGCCGAGTAGGAAAACATTCTAGCGCAATTTGGATCCTTTCAGCACGAAGTGTAATCATCGACGGTACTGCGTAAAATTTAATAGAGGCATTCAGTGCATGAACGGTCGCTCGTAAGCGTAAAATTTTAACCTAGCTCAACTTCAAGTTTAATCTCAACACTTTATATCTTGCCTCTCTTTTATTTACGTGATTAAAATTTACATGCGTTAACGTGCGTAGCCAAAAACGCGTCATTGGAAATCAACCTTAACCGAACCCAGTAAAGTCATTGATACCTCCGATTGCGTGACCAGGCGATTACCGATTGTCTCCTGGGAAAAATAAGTGCACGGGGAACCGCAGTAAATTTGTTTTCCTGTATGACCAGTTGTCCTTTTGTCCTGTTTTAAAAGGCATTAACTAACATGGTTAGCAAACATACTGTCCCACTTTTAAAAATGGTGCAGTAACTAAATATTGTGTGCTTCTGATTTTACCTCCACCCCCGGAGTGTTCATAAGATATATTTGCACTACGCATGAAAGGCAAATGAATTAAATTTTTCAGGTTTAAGGCGGTTTTAAAGCTATCAATGGTCTAGTCAGACTTGCCATAAGGTGCATTGCATAGAAAATTGCAGGCGTGATACCTCTGCCATTGTATTTCCATTAAGTGATTTTCCAGTAAACATCTTGCAAATGCGATAGAGTTCTACTTTTTTACCCCCCAAATTTTTTCCGTTCAATTCTTATCTATGAGATCCAAACTAAGTTATTTTTTTATAATTTGTTGTTAAATGCAATTCTGCAAACAACTAAGTATTTAATTTTGCGTACAAGTTACATGAAATTGTACTGCTTAGCCGTAAATCATTAAAAAGAGAAAGCATTGCTTAAGTCTCACTAGTTTAAAAGCATGATGAAGGAACTCGGCTTGTTCATAGCGCGTAGTCTGTCCATCGTATTAATTTGTTCTTATTTTAAGAATTTGGAGTGGACTAAAGATCACGATATTCAGCCTGCTAAAGAAATTCGATTATGTTTACTGTAGGTAGTGTCGACCAATTTATCGGTCGATATAGCAGTCGATAGTCGGTCGACACTCGGTCGAGACACGGTCGATAGTCGTTCCAGATATATCTCGGCCGATGTAGCTTTTCGTTCACCGATACTTCACCTACACTTCGCCGATAGTTGGACGATACTTGACCGATGTATCGGTCAGTAATTGGTCAACACTCGGTCGATGGTCGGTCGACACTTGGTCGATAGTCAGAAGATAGCCTTTCGATATATCGGTCGAGAGTCGGCCGATAGTCGATCGATATATCGGTCGAAATTTTTGTCGGTCTGTATAGTTTTTAGTCCGTTACCAAAAGTCCTGGAGAGGAAATTGGAGCAAAACTACTGAAATATGAACCGATTTTAGTTGTCCGTGTCCCATTGACTCGTGGCGTTTCTTGAAAAATTCGCAGTTTTGGACATTTTTCAGTCAGTTATGAGTCCAAACTACTCAAAAATAAACAGGAAAGCATGCCTTTCTTTGCAATAGCATCCTGTTTTGTGACATTTTTTGGAACGGGCATGCCCAAAAGTCGAACTCAATCTCTTTAAACTTTTCTGCTTTTTTTTTCGCTTTTCCTTTTTCTCTTGTTTTTGTCATTTTGCCGCCGTTGCTAACTGCCAGTTGCCAGTCCGTTCAAGAATTTTCGAGAAAGCATCATCCAAAAGGGAAATTCTTACCAAGTGATGAAGAGAGAAATTCTTCCTCCGTTTTCTTCACTCAAATTTATAAACGGTTCTGTATATATATTTGAAGCTCAATATTGCTCTGCTTTGGGTATCATTGCCGGTTTGGTTTCTCTTTAATTCCCAGTGCTCTTCGGTTCGCTTCATAGAGTAATCGCGCCTCGCACTGCCAAAAGTTCCCCCATCGCATGATAACAATAATTAATGACGTCATTGGTTAAAAAAGAAAGCCATTGGACTCACCTGCTAAATTAACACACGACTGATATTCGACCGACAGTTGACAAATATACCACCGACAGTTGACCGATATGCCACCGACAGTTGTCCAATATATCACCGAAATATGACCGATAGTCGGTCGAGGTGCGTCATCGAAATTTCGACCGATACTCGGCCGATAGTCTATCCCACGCTCGACCGACTATCGACCGCTATATCGACTGATAGATCTGTCGACACTACCTATAGTAAACATGATCCAGAAATTCTTGTAAGTGAACCCTACCGCTTCAAGCCCAGAACTGTGTAAGCTCGATTACCAGCCGTTGTTAATCTAGGAACTGTGGAGCGTGGGAAAATGTGGCAATACGAAATCGCAAATAGGCTCAATGAAGCGACGAACATTCTCTTTCGAGTAACAAAGCGCTCACCTAGATTTCATTGTACAAGACAACGAATTCCTCATCTCATATGACATCATATAAAAGTAGACCAAAATCTCTCGGATCTCTTTCAGGGAACTCATTCTCTCAAACCTTCGATAAAGTTAAAAAAAAGTCTTTGACCGTCACCTCTACTGAAACTTGAAGTTTTTTTTCTAGCCAAGCCCGGTAATGAACGAATTCAACGACCTGCTCCCAGATGGCTTGTTTGCTTAATTAATAGAGCGCTGCACCGGTATCGCAAAGGTCAAAAGTTCGAATCCCGTAAAAGCCTGAATTTTTTTCTGGCTTTCTTTTCGCAACTGCAAAAGTTGCATCTATAACTGCAATGATCTTCTTTCATATAATTCCGTGGCTGATTATGTTGCACAAGAATATATGCGCTGTGCACTGAGTCGTGCCACCATTTAATGTCAGCTAATGATGGGTCTGTAAGCTGCATACATGTGTCAAAGTGTCCCATGAGTTGTTTTGTCAATATCAATCAGTCTAAAGTGTAAAAGGGCGATACATGACAGCTGGAAAGCTGGCTGTCATGAGGCCTAAAAGTAATGACACCTCCCTTAAATCGAGGAGTTGCTACATTCATGCAAGGATCTTATCACATGTATCCTTAAGTTTCTGTGCTTTTTCCTGGGTCAGGTTAATTCCCATTCTATGGAAGAACAAAACCTACTAAATAGGTGATTCTCTGAGATGGCACACGAACAGATTTTAAGGGGTTAATAACAAACCCCAATGAATCAAACCAATTTTGTGGTGGCTATGACATATGTGACACAACCATTAAACTCATCGCCTTGAAGGTATGAATCATCTATATAGGAGGATGATAGATGACCAGACTGCCTTAGAGACTGTTCACAGTCCCCTATTTTCCCCTAAGATCGTCGAGATTGAGCGCTTTGCGTTACGGGCTGCCAAATTGCATGAGTGTCAAAAACTACTTACTAGGTACATTTGAAAATCAAGGTGGCTGCCATTAATGGTAAGACGCGCTATATCTCGACGATCTCAGGGAGAAATAGGGGACTATGAACAGTCTTACTCCCTTAAAGCCTTAAAGTAGCATAAACTGGTTTCGACGTAGTTTTGTAAATTTCCGAGGGTAAAAAGCTAGCCCATTGAGAAAACGTCTAAAACTGACCCATCCGTTCAAACTTTAGGTATTTTTGATCACAATAGGCATTTGGCACTGAATAATACGCATCTTTTAAGTCAACTGAGGCCATATAGCAATTTTGCCTCATCATGTTTATTGTTGACCTCAGGGTGTCCATTTTAAAATACTGATATTCGACATGTATGTTAAGTCGTTTGAGATTGAGAATTACCCTAAAAGAGTCGTCCTTTTTGAGTCTGAGGAATATGGGAGATACAAACTCTCCTTTCTCATACCCTGTACAGTGTAACCATAATCACACCCTCATGGCGACGTTCTCCAACTTCAGTGTTAATGGCAACGATTTCAGATTGTGTAATAGACTTAGCCGCCGCCCCTTCCCCCTCCCCAGTTTTTAACCGTTCCCCGCTTTCCGCCCTTTGCCCACTGCGGAGCCTGGTCCCAGGCTAAATGGACTGTACTGGAGATTCCTTTTGGAACGGTATCAATTGAAATTCAATATGTTGGCCCTGGACCATAGCCAGTATTTCCTGGTCAAAAGAAGTTAATTTCCAGCTGTCTGCTCTCGAAGTAAAATAATTTGTAAGAGCAGGGATAAGCGATACAAAGTTATTTAAATCAACCTGACCAAGTAAGTCTTTAAGTGGGCGGGTCTCAGTCACCACTTCTTTTTCTCCCACTGTCTTTTCTGGCTGTAATAGGGTCTCTTTCCCTTCTGGCCTAAAAAAGGCTTTCCAGTTCTGAAGCTATTGCCAGGTTTGTCGTGAAGGAGGCGGCTAGAACCACCGGCCGCAAGGATGCTAATTTTGTTGGAAGCCATGATACTGTACTGTTGAGTTGGCACCGGAGTTTATCTCCAAATATTTTCCTAGTGATTGGAATGTGAGGCGAACATAAGGCACTATATTCCTTGTTCAAGCAAGGCCTGGTTAAATCACGACGGTGCTAGTAGAAACTCTGATTACTGTCACCCAACAGTGCAATGGCTCTGTACTAAAGGTCAGAAGTTCTTCCAGAGTGGAGTTGATGTTAGAGTTTTTCGAGTCTGCTAAAGTAGCCATGATTTTGCTTGCTGAGTCAGCCAAAATAACTCCGGCTTTTGTGAATGGCGGCAAGGCGGAGTTCCCTCCTTTTAGCCTGGTGGGTAAGTTTATCCTAAATCTCAGGATTCGCTGTTGGTACAGCGACCTTGTCGCAGTTTGACGGGTGGCTATATATTTGTCAAGTTTCTCCTTGAACTTCCCGTCGCCAAGTTTGGCAGAGAAGCGTTTGCAGACAAATTCTGCGAATTTGGCGGTTACGGCCTGATAGTTTTTTCTTTGGCATCATAGTCTTGGCTAGTTTTGTGTAAAAAGCTTGTCGAGGGGTCCCTGACGTCGCTTGAGCCTTGAACCTAAAACAATTCACTAGGATCTGCCGAGTCGGCCGATTCATCTCCAGACGCCTCATCACGAGGTTCATCGTGACAAGCATTCGTGGTTTTTGGTCGTTTAGCATCGGGAGGCAATCCTGTGCAAGCATGAAGCCTCTTTAGTGCCTTAATCCCATAGAGGGAATACTTTCCGTCATCGCCGCCACGGTTTGATTCATGGTGGTGATCAAAGCGACGAACGAGTCGCCCGAGTTCGTAGTCGTTGAGTTTTCCGATGTGTTTGTCGATTCCACTTTGTGTCTGAGAAGTTCGTTAGAGCATTCATCCATGACTTGTTCTGCGGACATAATCGAAATGAAAAGACCGAAACTGCAGAGCTCGACTTGAACAAACTTGACCTCCCGAGGATCACACACAAATTGAGAGTGTAGCTAAATGTCGTGGGTTGTGGGTGTGTGTAAAAAAAGTGTAGAAAAATATGATAAAGTAAATTAATTGAAAAAAAAAATAGAAAAAAATTGTAAAAGTTGTGAAACGAAAATCTCGGACTCAATGATTGCCCTGTTCACGGCTTCTTCTTCGTCCTCTTCCTGATATTTCCCTAGACAGGTGGGACTTGGGTCCCGTTTCACAACATCACTGTATAAAAGACATGTTGCCGATGAAGATTTATCTATACCCGAGCGATCGCCGCGAAATAAACGAAACAGATGTAAAATACAGCTCTGACTCGCTGAATGGAAATAGCTGCTCGCTATTAATCTTTATTACATCCATTTGGAAATCACAGGTGATCCTTGCAATCTGATTGGCTCTGAGCGATGTGATTTATTCACGAATCGTACTATTTTGTGCTCTAAATCGCATCATTTTTCAACCAATCAGATTTCAAGGATCATTCAAAGTAACCAATCAAACTGCAGGAAAACTTGCTTGCTTGCTTATTTCGAGCGAACTCGAACTCCATTAACTAGCTTCATCCATTCCTTCCGGTTTCCCATGATGCTCTTCAGTTCAGCAATGCTCAAACCAGTATCATTTCGCAGCTGGTCTACATATGTTTTTGCTAGTCTTCCTCTCTTTCTTGCGCCCTGCTTTGGTTCCCAGAGTAGTAAATCACTTATCACCTCATCCTTTTTCCTCCAACAGTGTCCTATAAACCGCAGCCTCCTGATCATCAGTGTATCTGTAATCTTAGGAAGGTTGCCGTACAGTTCTTGTTGGTTTTATGCTCCTTCCAGGAAACTCCGAGAACTGCTCTGAGCATTCTTGTGTACTTACCATCTAGTCTATTCCTCATCTTTCCAGTCATCGTCCAGCATTCAGCGCCATAAAGCAGTACACTTTCAACTGTGGCCCGAACGAAACCTACTTTGAGATGATTTTTTAGGTTTGATTTCGACACTTTCATCATTTTGTTGAGTGCACTCCAAGCTTGTCCAATTCTTATATTCATGTCCTTTTCACTTTATGGTATCCACGAACCAAGATATTTGAAGTTATCTACTTGCTTCAATTTGTTCCCTCCCAGTGTGACAAGATCTCCTACAGGTTGATTGTACAGCATGTATTCCGTTTTCTTGTAGTTAACATGCAGACCCACTGTCTCGCAGCAACCTCCAGTCTTAATAAGAGAAGTTGTGCCTCTTCAAGATAGTCAGAAATTAGGACAAGGTCATCCGCGAAATCAGTGTCGGTGATGTATGTTGCCACGTGACGGGAACTCTGCCGTGGTGTAAGCGTGAACCCAGTACGTGTTTCTCTAGTAAATTCTCTAAGGGCACAATCCAGGGCTATGATAAATAGGAAAGGTGCGAGTGTGTCTCCTTGCAGAACTCCCGCAAGAATTTCAAAGAATTTCGTATCACCATCAGGAGTTATGACCTGTGCTTCGGTGTCCTTGTAGAGTATGCTGATGGCATCCACTATCTTTGTTGGAATTCCATATGCCTTCAAGATGTCCATCAATTTCCCACGATGTATCGAATCAAAGGCTTTACTGAAGTCTACGAAAGTAAATATTGCAAGTAGCTGTTGTTCTTTTATTCCCTCTATGAGCCTACGCAGAGTTAAAATTTGCGGTAGTGTAGATCTACCCGTACGAAATCCATTTTGGTTCACTTTGAGCAGAGGATCCAGATGAGGTCTTATTCGATCCAATAGAATCATGTTACAGATTTTCGCGGCTGTGACAGTTAACAATTATTCTTTGAAATCGAGGTGAATAGTGGCCAAATATTTACCGAGCCGCGAAAGCGGCGAGGTACATATTCCCACAGCCACTATTCACCGAGATTTCAAAGAATAATTGTTTTAGTATATACACACGAAGTGATCTCAACAAAATCTGAGAGGAAACCATTAAAAAGTACGATTTGATTGACAGATCAAATCACGCGTAAGTTTAAAAATAGATCTTTGCAGAATTTTCAAACGTGGAAATTCACAAGTTTATCATCTCGCAAACAACAGCGTAATGGCTTAAATGGAACCGCTAAAAGTTTGAACTGTTTCTTTACCTGAGAAGAAAAGTAGAGCTTTGTTGTTTTCTGTTGACTCGCCGAGTTTATAGCCAAAAGGGTTTGTTGTGTCGTTCTTCGCATGAAGTGCTGACAAAAAGGCGGCTTGGTTGCTCGAGGTAAGACGAAGATGTCGTCTTCCTGTATCATTCTTTTTCCTGTTTACTTGAAACGTAGAATTGCTGCAAACATTTCGTTTTAAATTTGTTCGTCATAAATAAACTTCGATTTTTGAGCCAAACTTTTCTTGTTAGAAAACGCTGAGTTCACGAAACGGCTTCTTCCACGCGATTACACGGGAGTTGTAAACAATCCATCGAGCACAAACTCAGCTACAGTAAATTGAAAAACGCCGTATTGAATCCTTCCAAGTCTTTTCTTGCCTTAAAAAAAGTCAGCCCTAGGATTTTGTCGACTTTTAAAAGTTCGTTCTCCAAAAAAAGGGAAAAACACCGAGCTCACACATTATCCACTCGCTAGGAGGTGAATATTGTTGAATAGTCCGAGATAGCGAACCAATCAGATTGCTTAAATCACCAAGATCACTGAGTGTGTATATACTAATTAGGGATATACCACGATAGTTTCCTGTGTCACTCAAGTCACCTTTCTTTGGTAGTGGTATTATTCCACTCTTAACCCATATATTCGGTCGGTCACCATTGAATGTTTTGTTGCAGATGTCAAGCAATTGTTGATTTAAGGCACCAGTTTTCTAGACTTCAATTGGTATGTTGTCGAGACCATGTGCTTTGTTATTTTTGAAACCTTTGATACTTTTAACCATTTTTTCCATGGTTATGTTATCCGTGTTGATGGGAAGAGGTTCATGTATTATGGAAGCGGTTGGTTTTATTGTGACACTGGCTGGTTGACCTAGCAGGTTTGAGAAGTGTGTCTTCCATTTACTGACACGGTCCTCAGGACTTTTGGCTTTTATTCGACCCCTGTTTGTGCCCTTTCTTCTTGTGAACTCGTTTACCGTTTCCCAAGCAAGACCGGATTTTTGGTGTTGTATAGCGTCAGTAATTGCATGAATCTTTTCATTCACATACTTCTCTTGTTCTTGATCGTAAGATTCCTGTAGCTCTTGTTTGGCCTCCTCCAGTTTTGCAGCACTGCTTCTGGCATTTCTTCTCAAGCATACCTCATAAGCATTCTTCACCATTTCCCTTTTTTCTATTATGTTTTCATTTTCCCACGGAACGTGTTGCTTTATCTTGGCCTTCACAGGTACACTGATTTCTGCAGCTTTTTCATGGGCTGTCATGATATTCTCATACATCTGGTTTGAATTCTCATTACCATGTAGATCCTGTAGAGCTTGCTATCGGTTGCAGACTTCCATAGTATACATGTGTTTGATGTTATTATCATTGAGAAGCTTGTTTTAATTGTATGCGATCTTTTTCTTGCCAGAAGGTTTACTTTGCCGCAAGCTTAGTCTTATTTTAGCCGTGACAATATGGTGATCAGATCCCACAGAACAGAAGGTGTTAAAACAAAGGCAATATTGTGTGGCAAAACTTTGTGCAAGTTTTTGTTGCTAAACTTTTCTTTTTACAAAGGCAAAAATGGACGAATTTTATTACTTACAGTTCCTTAATGATGATAGTGAGCTCCTTGAGGCTGAAGAAGTACTTTTAGGGGAGTTTCCGACATTCAGTGACCAGTTTGACGAGTATTTTGATAATTTTTCCTCCACATGCGCTCCGGATCCGTGCGATCCCGAGTCCAGCAACAAAGAGACAAATCCAGACCCAACTCAGAAAGTACAAAATGTAGATTTTACCAGGTTCCCTGAAATCTCAAGCGAAGAAATTGAAGAGCTCAAGGCTGCTGCCGTTAGCAAAAATACTTCCCGCTGGACAAAACAGCGGATGAATGTATTCAAAAGTTGGTGCCAGCCCCGTCATCTAGAAAATGTAAACATACTAAAAAAGGCGGATGAGCTTGACAACATCCTGAGCAAGTTCTACGCCGAAGTAAAAAAAAGGGACGGAGATGATTACGAGCCGGAATCCCTTAAAATCATGCAGAGTGCCATTGAAAGGTATTTAAAGGATAAGAATTATCCACTGAGCATCGTACGATCGAGGGAGTTTCACAACTCACAAGAAATCCTCCACGCAAAGGCAATTTCTCTGCGACAACAAGGAAAGAGGAAAAGACCAAACAAATCTCAGCTTCTCACCCCGGAGGAAGAGTCTTCTTTCTGGGCAAAAGGTCCGCTTGGTGATTTCAACGGAAAATTCTGGCCAACGTTAACTTCAAAATCTTGACTGAACAACTTGGATTTAGAGGTCGCCAGGAGCACTATGACGTCTACGTAGAGGACTTCGTCATCAGACAACTAGAAGACGGCAGCGAAATTGTAGAATTCCGCGAAGGTCCCACTAAAACACGAAGTGGTGGTCTAACAACATCGCGAAGAACAACATCACAAGCTATGTATTCCACCGACGGCGGAAAAACAGATCCAGTGCGCCTTTTCAAGCTTTGGTTATGCAAGCGCCCTGACGGAATGAAAGATAAAGGGCCACTGTACAGTGAGCGATATAAATCGTCCTAAATCAAATGATATCTGGTACACCAAAATTAGAATGGGCGAAAATACCATCGACAACATCATGAAATCCATGGCCCCCTGTCTATAAAGACGAACAAAAAACTGACCGACCACAGCATGAGAAAAACGTTGGTGTCCAAATTGAAAAAGTCTGGTCAGCCGCGCAACGTTATTTGTGAAACAAAAGGCCATGCACGTGAATCTTCGTTGGACGACTACAACGAAATAGACGAGACAAAATCAGCGGATAATCAGCGGATCTAAAGAAGTGCCAAATGAAAATGGTCCCAACGACGTTTCCAATAAACACAGATAGAGCTGCAAAGGCACCAACAATTCAAGCGACAGTCCAACAGCCAGTCCTACACCAGTGAGCACCACTGGTTCCTATTAATCGCGTCCAACAGCAAGGTCAAATGCACTAGGCCATGCATGGGATTCAATCCTGATTTTCAGGCACCTGGTTTTGTAGGATTTCCGCCAAGTTGTCCCTCACAGTTTCAGTACGACATGGCAGAGTTTACGTGTGCTGGTAGTCCTACTTCATCGCAGAATTACACCGACTGTATTTTCAATTTTTGATCCCAAGAAAACGTGATGCCTCAACCACAACCGCAGAAGAAGCGAAGGGTGTATATTATTGAGTCAGACGACGAGAATTAAACTTTAAAGAAGACTGTTTTTGCAGTAGCAAGATTTTAGAACTGCTTCAACATTTGCATGAATGAAGTTTTTGCGCTCCAATGAGTTTTTTGTAACGTGACATCTGTCATTCTGTTTTGTTGACATGACATGTTCATGTAAAGGCGTTTCCGGTTCCGCTTTTTGCGAACCAGCCTGGTGGACCAATAAATACAGATTTAAAAAAAAATGAGTGATTTCAAATCATACTTGTGATTTCAAATCGAACTCGCGCGCTGCGCGCTCGATCGCTCGATTTCGAAATCACGCGTATGATTTCAGACCAAATTGCACTCCACTCAGTTCAATTACCATTATTAATCATTATTGATCACCGTGGGAAAGCGGAGGGGAAGTGAGGGAGAAAAAGGACAATTTAGGTCTCTTAGCTTAGGAGGAACCACCTTCTTCAACCATTCAAGTTAAGGCGAGACTGTATGTAAATTTTATTGCCGTACGGATAGATAATTTTGGCGATTCTTGTTTTGTTTTGTTTTGTTTTGTGTACAAAATCTTTGCTGTAACGATTCTGAATATCATGAAAGAACGTTTCTTTCGTT
Organism: Porites cylindrica; assembly: GCA_964035525.1. NCBI lineage: Eukaryota > Metazoa > Cnidaria > Anthozoa > Scleractinia > Poritidae > Porites > Porites cylindrica. The sequence goes on from OZ037782.1 coordinate 1,932,984, forward strand.
TGAAAGAACGTTTCAGTCTCGAATGTTGACATCTTTGAGAAAAACAGCAGTTCAGTCTCTAGTTTTTCTTTAGCCTGCTTCAGGTGTTACGTAGTGCACAGAGTTTCTTTTATTTTTCGCCTGAATGCCTTTTTAGTGTCCGTTTGTACTAAAGGATTCACTTATTTGATTTGCTGACCGCGGGGAAGGGGAATAGGACTGGTATGTACGCGGAGATTTTCGTTTCATGAATTTTACCTTTTTTGCTATTTAATTTTTTAATTTAAACATTTTTTGGAAAACTTTTTTTTTGCCCACGACATTTAGCTACACTCGCAAATTGATCTCCCAGGTTGTCGCGCTCTCTCACGTGACTCCGAACGACCAATGACCAATGGCGAATTAGAATCAACGAGACGCTGTGGGATCGTATATTTGGGCGTGGTCGTACTAAGCGTACGTGAAGTTTGTTATGTGTATGAGGGATATGTGGGTAGTGCAGTGGTATTGTATATTTGAAGGGGTTAGTTCAGATGTGTGAAGTAGTAGGCGTGGAGTTATATTAGAAGTTGACTGCTAAGATGACGGGAGTAGTTTGTAAGGTAGTTGCTGGGTTTCTAAATGGAGTTGTTTTTATTGGATGTTGGTAATAGAGTCAAACTCTGTTAATAGTGGCACTGAGGTGTTGATAGAAAATGTCTGTATTAAGTGACATGTTTCACAAACTTACTGTTTTCCATCAAAGGAAGATTGCACACTGAAAAAATTTTGACACGAATATTTAGTTTTGCTAAAAATGTGAACTGATCTCTTATAAAGTAATCAATTACAAACACAATGGAAAAATCTATACTCCGATCTGCCTGTTTTCTTTTCTCCTTGTAACTAACTTTTTAAGAGGTTCCTTCTCACAATTCTCAAATGAACTTTACCTGTGTTTCCTTGCAATCTTTTCCCTTTCACTGCTTTCAATTTTGCTTGTGTATTTCATATTGTAGTCTTTGACAATTTAACTTAATTGTGTAATTTCACAAATTTCTTCAACTAATGACTGTATGCCTTTGATACTTTTAACAAGTCTTATTTCACCTAACTTTCATCATATACCACAAGAAAAGATAAATCCTTTACTCTACTTCTTTGCTGAACTACGCAACTTATACGGTATGTTCCAATCCACGACAAAAATCCTGTCACTTCATGACAATGTTTTGAGATGCACATCTTCAACACAGATTTGCTCTCAGCCAAAACATAGGACACCACGGTTTGCAGCGCAAACAGTACGGTTTATCTCAGCTCCACTGATAATCTCACTTTCAGGAAGATCAACTGGCATAACATGTCTTTTCACACGTCACCGTTCACATTGTACAGTGTATTCCCATTACTAGCAAGGGCAGATGAAGTTCCTTAAGCCCAGTATCCACGTGGATTAATAACGGAGTAACAAATTGCATAAACTGCTATAGCACAGCACTGTTTACAAGAACATTGGTATAAACTATTAAGAGCCAGTTTCTGTAAATATCGAGAATCCGGCGACAGTTTCAAAATTTTCACTTTCTTCATATTTTGCCCAGATAAAGCCTTTAGTGAGTTATTTTCGAAAATACAATTAAAAGATCCCAAAGCGCTCGAGTTTTTTCAAAATCGAGGAAAGTTTGAAAATCGCCATTTTTGCCTCCCGCCGCCTTTGAAAATTGACAAATGATGATGCATTTTCGTTTCGCTCGTGCTGGTAAACGTGATAACATCTAGCAATGTACTTTTGACATTTGATAGCACTTCACTTGCTCTTTCTAAAACACTAGATTACTTTTGAAAAGCTGTCAAAATAGTCTTGTTTCTGGCCGTTTTAGTTACCCCACTTGAAGCGCTTGAGCAACTAGGCTAATTTTCGCTTACTTCTACCCCAAGAAAAGCCCACTGGTACATGGAATTTGAGGCCAAAACTAAAATGGTCTTAAACCACATCCTTTATACTTCAGTTGTGTGAAAATTTTTTCCTCGGCCCGAAAAAAGTGTCCCGTAGAGAAACGGAAACGTGAAGACCATTTTGCCACCTAAATCAATTTATGGGGCAACATGTTTCCCTACATACCTACGCAAACAATTTAAAAATTGCCCTGGAAAATCTTCCACATGTTTCTTACCGCTTGAATATCGGATAATAGACACATATGTAACTGTTACCTTTTGATTTTTATCTCATTGTACCGAATAAGTGCTAAAAACGCTTCCATTGCCGACTCGTGTATGTCAACACCGAGTTAATATTATCAAAGCAACCATTTCAGCATCGGTTCGTTCCACAACAGGGATTCTATTTTTCAAAGTCTATATTTCTTTTAATACTACAAGTTCATAAGTTTGTAATAAGCTGTTTGATCGACCATCTTCCAAAAAGAAGAAATTGTGAGTGGTTTTATAGCTTTCAGCTTTGCTTTCAGAGACATTTTAATTTATAACATTACATTGCGTGACAAATTCGGTCACCCCTTGAAATAAAAAACTTCGTCGGGAAGCCTATGAAATGAGTTAAAACGAAGAACAACTGATATTTTAAAATTAAGGCTGTTATCTGATTAGACGAGCAGTGGGAGAAAAAGTCGTAAAAGTTAAATTCGATGAGAGACAAGCGTTGCGGCAGTTGCAACAGTACAGACCAGTACACTGAATATTACGGTTCCCACGGCAGTACATTTTTAAAATCTTGATTTTCAATTCCCCCTCGTTCTAAGGGATTGCGGCAAACTATTCACATGAAAAAACTTACTAGCGTTTTTCCCAGTTCATCTACTTGCCTTTCATTTGTCTTGTGTAGTATATTGTATCACTCGTCCAGCAAACGTCGCGCAACTGTACGCCATCGTGACTAAACAAAGGTATATTTTTAGGGGGTGAGGGGTGGGGAAAAAACTGTGCGCTCCAAGGTCGACTTCGCCATCACTAAGGGACGGCCCATTAGAAAGTGGGGGTTGGGGAATTTTCGAGCCGCAGGAATTTTTTTTCGTTATCAAATTCCTTGTCTGCAAAGGACTGAGGGAGATTACTACAGGAGTCGGTAATGACCCATCATCCTGGGGTCCTGATTTTACTTCGAGGTAAAAAAAAAACACAGTCGGTTGGATGTCGAGCAGTTCGTTTACCCTGGAATTCAATAGTACACTGCTCCTAGTACGCTCCCGAGCTCCTAGTACGCAGCTCCTCTAATTTTAGGTATTCAGAGAAAAAACACAGGGTCCGACATGGGGTCAAAAATATAAAGGTCGATTAGCAGAATTCTGGGGCATAACATGACTTGCGAGAGGTCCCTTTGTAAGCATGAGCGTAAACGATCAGTTCCCTTAAAAGGACAATCCGGCGTTCGTATTTTTTGTGCTCACAGGTTCATTATGAGAGGTCAGACTGCCTTTTATAAGACCAATTTATGTCCTCATAAATTTAAGTTAATGGGACAACCATGAGAGATTACGTGCCGGTTGTGTGACATGCTTTAAGGTATGGGGTAGGGTTTCACAGTCCAAAGTTTAGCGTGATCACATGCATTTGTAACCCAAACTGTTCGCTGAGCCAATCAGAATCGGCTGGTATTTCACTGTCAATCAATCCTCAGACATCGAGCACGAGTTGTGTGTTCATTCATTCATTCGCTGCGAGCTAGCAACTGTATTTGTCTTGTTCTACAATGTGTTTTTGCAGCCGTTCAATTTGCTTTTTCGCTCGCTTCTGAGACGGTTTCCCTATCCTGTGAGGCGATCCTGTGAGGTGTTTTCAAGTTGCAAATCATGCCGCCACGAGCACGCCGGTCGACTTCCCGCCCAGGCGCACAACCGAATATCGACCCGACCGTGCTTGGAGCCCTATCCATCGCCGACCTTCGCTCTCTTTGTGTTCAACATGGGATTCCGTCGACAGGAGTCAAAAAGACTCTCGAACGCCGGCTCCGGGACCTGAACAATCCACCACCAATTCAGGTTCAAGACATTAATGAACACGAACCAGCAAATCCAAACAACGACGAAACGGCGGCACACAGGCAAGAGCGCCCTGAGTTTACAGACGGCCAGATGCAGACGATTCAACGATTAATTGCGGACACTGTGAAACAATCCGCCAGGGAGATAGCGACCGAAGCGGCTAGGGCCGCTGTGAGTGCTTCGTCGAGCCTCCTTGCCCAAAGGCCCCCTTCGCTGGTGCGTGAAACAGCGCCCGACACGACAGCTCCCACGAACACTGCGGCGGTAAACTTCGCATCGCCATTCCAAGACATCCCAGGGCAGTATATCAAAGACATCCAATGTGGTGAGTTTTTTGATCTTTCCAAACTACTTCCTAAGAACCTGTCGCTGCACGACGAGGAGGATAATCTTGTCCTCTCCTTAGAGAACTCCGTCGTTAAGGTGTCGAAGAAATCGAAGCAGACGGCCTCCACCTCTATTACCGATATTGAACAGTGGACCACTGCTTTTACGTCCTATATGAGTGTATTAATCGACAAGTTCCCAACACGATCGCAGGAACTCTTGCAATATGTTAGTTTAATTAGATACGCAGCCCGTGTGCACAAAGGGTTAGGATGGGCCATTTATGACTTTAAGTTTCGCCAGAAAGCTAGCGTCAATAAGTCTATTAATTGGTCAGTGGTTGACACTCAGCTTTGGTTAACCATTTTCACCGTGTCACCAGCGATACTCAAAGAAGAGTATCCGCTTTTTTCAAATGGACCCCAGCGAAATGTGTCTACAACAGGGGATGCGAACAGAGGCACATGCAACTTTTACAATAGGAGTGGCACATGTAATAGAGACCCCTGCTATTTCAGACATGTGTGTAACAGATGTAGTGGATTACACCCAAGGGTTGACTGCCCGGCCCACCCTGTGCGGCAACCAGAGCGGGAAGGGGGGAGGCATAGAGAAAGTGACCATGGTGGAAGCTCAAAGTCAAGTTCCTCTCATCGAAAGTGAGAACACTACTTGCCCCCTCCCGACCCCTATTAATGTACAACGACTTGAGGAAACATTGACTAATCATCCTGATCGGGAATTTGTCTCGAAATTGTGTAACAATCTTAGGTATGGGGCCGATGTGGGTTTTACTGGGAGACGTGTTGCTAGATTTTCTAGGAATCTGCCCACTGCCCTTTCCCAACCAAATATTGTTTCAGAAAACCTTTCCAGGGAAGTGGCCCTGGGGCGAGTTGCAGGTCCTTTCCCCACCCCACCACTGCCCAATTTCCAGGTGTCACCCATCGGATTGGTCCCCAAAAAACATTCTACGAAGTTTAGGACCATCTTTCACTTATCTTTCCCAAAATCTGGAGCGACAAGTATCAACTCTTCAATCCCCAAGGAGGATTTCAGCCTTCAGTATATAACAATCGACAATGCAATCCACGGGATTTTGAGCCTCGGGCAAGGGTGCTTTCTTGCGAAGACCGATATCGAGTCAGCGTTTCGCCTCATCCCTCTTAGGCCTTCAGATTATGAGCTCTTCGGCATGTATTGGGAGGGTAGCTACTACTATGACAAAGTTCTTCCCTTTGGCTTGAGGAGTGCCCCTTTCCTGTTCAATTTACTGTCCGATGCAATAGAGTGGATCCTCCTCAATCAATGCCAGGTTTCGTTTGTTTGTCATATCCTCGATGATTTTTTAATCATCGAACCAGCATTATCCTCTCCCCCTCTAAATTTGCTATGCCAGCAGAGCTTGAATAGCATGCTCTTGACCTTTAGGAATCTGGGTATCCCCATTGCAGCCAACAAAACAGAGGGCCCCTCTACTACCCTTGAGTTCATGGGAATTATCCTGGACACCGTCCGGATGGAGGCGAGACTCCCAGCAGATAAGGTGGAACGGATACAGGCCTCCCTTGCCCTCTTTCAAACAAAAAGGACATGCACCCTAAAGGAGTTACAGTCACTCATTGGGACTTTAAACTTTGCATGCAAAGTTATTCCCCCTGGGAGGCCCTTTCTTCAGCGCATGATTGAGCTCACTCGTAAAGTCGCTAAACCTCACCACCACATTAAATTAAGCCAGGGTTTCTTCAAGGATCTCACTATGTGGCAACAGTTTATCCACACCTGGAATGGGGCCGGGTTTTTCCTCCCTACTTCATGGCTAGACTCCGACTCCTTAGAACTCCATACCGATGCCTCAGGCACACTTGGGTACGGTGGGATATTAGGTCAGAAATGGTTTCAGGGTAGGTGGGAGACTCACCACCTGCTCAATGCTCCTGGTATAAGCATTGCCTGGCAAGAGTTATTTGCTTTGGTGGTAGCATGCCACCTATGGGGGGATGAGTTTGCCAATAAGCGTATCGTTTTCTATTGCGACAACCAATCGGTTGTCAATATAGTAAACTCCAAACGATCCCACATTCCTAGGGTTATGGATCTGGTTCGCCATTTTACCCTCTTGACTTTAAGACATAACTTCTATCCAAGGGCGGAACATATTGAAGGCAAGAAAAATGACATCGCGGATTCCCTCTCTCGATTTCAGATGGAGCGTTTTCGCAGCCTGGCCCCTCATGCAGACCCAGCCCCATGTCCTGTACCCCCGACAATGTTGGTGATCTGAATGCCGACATCCAGAAGTACTTACGTCTCTCTGTTGCTGCCTCTACTAAACAAACATATACCTCTGGTGAACGTAGATTTTTGGACTTTTGCACCCTCCACAGCCCACACAGGTCAACTTATTTGCCCACCAATGAAGAGACTCTAATTCAGTATGTTGCATATTTAGCCAAAACAATTAAACACTCATCCATCAAGGGTTACCTGGCTGCAGTTAGACACCTGCATATCCGCTCAGGCTATGACCTGGACCTTAAGAAATTCTTGCGCCTGCAGTTGATTTGCCGCGGCATCAAGCGTTCCCAGGGCGATTCTACCCGCATTCGACTCCCTATTACAATAAACCACCTCAAATTGTTCTTCCAACTTCTTGCAATCCCAACCTCCCCTAGTTATGACTCCATTATGGTATGGGCAGCCATGACCTTAGCCTTTTTTGGTTTCCTCCGCCTGGGAGAAATGACCTGCAACTCACCCTATTCATCTACACGCCACTTGTCTCCAGGGGATGTGACCTTTTTCCCCAGTATTCAGAACCCTGACCATATGTCAGTTAGGATAAAAATATCCAAAACTGACCCATTTCGTTCGGGTCAGACTATTGTTATTGGAAAGACTGACCAGAGGGTCTGCCCTGTTTTGGCTATGACAAATTATTTGTCCTACCGGGGGACCACACTAGGCCCACTTTTTCAGTACTTGTCGGGTGCTCCCCTCACAAAAGCGGGACTTACCTCCGAAACTAGGCAGCTTCTCTCTATGTCAGGTTTTCAGCCCTCTCAGTATGCGGGACATAGCTACCGAATTGGGGCTGCCACAACCTCGGCTTCTGTGGGCCTACCCTCTTGGCTAATAAAAACACTGGGGCGGTGGTCCTCTGACTGCTATGAAAGATATGTTCAGTGCCCACCTTCCCTTCTTTCTGGGGTTTCCTGTCAGCTGTTAGGTGATACCTTAAATTAGTTAATTCATTACTTATTCTAGGGGTCAGGGTTGTTTCGTCTATGGGGAATACACTTTGTGTATTTGTGGGGATGAAGTGCTCCCTTACAGGCACTCTTGGCCCCATAGACTCACAGAATTGATGGGTTACCATGGTAACCATGAGTCTAAACTCCCTTAGCCATAGGACTAGGAACCTCTTTCAGGGTATTGTGACCTGCAGCCCTGAGGGGGAGTAGGGACCTTTTCAGGGTATTGTGACCTGCAGCCCTGAGGGGGAGTAGGGACCTTTTCAGGGTATTGTGACCTGCAGCCCTGAAAGGGAGTAAGGACCTCTTTCGGGGTATTGTGACTGCAGCCCCGAAGAGGATTAGGAACCTCTCCCAGGGGTTTGTGACCTGCATCCCCGGAGAGGAGGGGGCTTTGACCCCCCTTACCAAGCCAGATTAGTGATTTATCTATTGATGGCATTTAGTTCCACCGGCCTGCTATTGGAGTACTTCATTCCCAACCCCTTACCCCACATATTGTTGTTGTGTTCTTATTTCTCATGGGTTGGGAGCATTAAAGACCAATTTATGTCCTCATAAATTTAAGTTAATGGGACAACCATGAGAGATTACGTGCCGGTTGTGTGACATGCTTTAAGGTATGGGGTAGGGTTTCACAGTCCAAAGTTTAGCGTGATCACATGCATTTGTAACCCAAACTGTTCGCTGAGCCAATCAGAATCGGCTGGTATTTCACTGTCAATCAATCCTCAGACATCGAGCACGAGTTGTGTGTTCATTCATTCATTCGCTGCGAGCTAGCAACTGTATTTGTCTTGTTCTACAATGTGTTTTTCCCTCCCTCCCACCCTATGGTTTAAGCATGTCACACCCAAATTAACACTAGTATTACACAATGCTTATGAATTTGCGAATAGTTGTAATATATCTTACTTAAGCTGTTAAGCTGGGCCTTTGGCCCCCATGTTAGGGATCATTGACTAGCTTTCCTATGTACAGCCACTGTTCATGTTTCTAATTTTCAGATTCACAGCAATATGTATTGATATCTCTTTATACAAAACGTTACAGTTATGAGCTATTTTTTGTTACTGTTAGCCACCAGTGCTGTTGGTATTAATTTTATGCAGTTTACATGCATCAAAGACACTGAATGAACTGTTTAGCCTTGTCTAATCCCAAGGACTACATAATTGTAGTAATGAGTTAGTCTACAATTTTGATCTGTCTAATTAAAATACAGAAATAAACTTTGGGTTGGGATGAAGTGCTCCCTTACAGGCACTCTTGGCCCCATAGACTCACAGAATTGATGGGTTACCATGGTAACCATGAGTCTAAACTCCCTTAGCCATAGGACTAGGAACCTCTTTCAGGGTATTGTGACCTGCAGCCCTGAGGGGGAGTAGGGACCTTTTCAGGGTATTGTGACCTGCAGCCCTGAGGGGGAGTAGGGACCTTTTCAGGGTATTGTGACCTGCAGCCCTGAAAGGGAGTAAGGACCTCTTTCGGGGTATTGTGACTGCAGCCCCGAAGAGGATTAGGAACCTCTCCCAGGGGTTTGTGACCTGCATCCCCGGAGAGGAGGGGGCTTTGACCCCCCTTACCAAGCCAGATTAGTGATTTATCTATTGATGGCATTTAGTTCCACCGGCCTGCTATTGGAGTACTTCATTCCCAACCCCTTACCCCACATATTGTTGTTGTGTTCTTATTTCTCATGGGTTGGGAGCATTAACCATTGTTTCTTTTGATTTTTCCTTCACTCCTTTATTTTACTGTATTAGCCTGAGTATCAGGCCTTCCTAAGGGGCTAGGGGAGAGGAGATTTTAGATGGGGGAGAAACGCCTGATACTCAGCTATACTGTACCTGTTCAGCTACTGGCCTGTTGTTATAATTTGTTTTAATACTAAAATCTTTATCAAGCAAATATAAAGTATTGATCAGATATACCCGTCAAGAGAAGTGTCAATGCTTGGTGAACTATACGTTCCTGCATTTCGAACACTTATGTGTGTTCGGCGGCTAAGGGGGCCCGAGGGCGTTGTTGTTGTTACGGATTTTTTTTTAACGCAACTCTCTAGATGAGGTTTCTGGGGTTCTATTTCTGTTGGTTTACACAGCCAGCAAAGCATCTGCCAAGCGACGCTCTTGATTGACATTATTCATTTACCTAACTTATTCCATACTGGTCGCTTTAATCAGTTACTGAACCCGGATAGGGAGAGGTACTTTTTTATGAAAGGCGCCGGTCATATACCGGTACTGAGGGTGAATGTGACTGAAAGAAGAAGAAGAAACCCCCCCACCCCCCCCCCGTCCCCCAATTCGAACCCAGAGTTCGTAAGCTGTTTATGCTAGATATTGCATTCATGACTGTCAACCCGCTGTTATTTTACGTACCGTCCTAATCACTGTACTGGAGGATACTACCCACTACCGGTTCAAACTGTTGTCAACAGAATTGTACTAGCGTGCGCAGGGCATTTTAGCGACAAAAGGCTCATTATTTGAATTAAAAAGTGGGTAAATGCTTTCATGTTTCGTCTGTATGGTGAATGAATTGCCCCCTAGGTTCTTATTTTACACAAATGAAGGCACAGCGGAAGATACAGAAAAAAACATTTTAGTCTAGCTAGGTTTCGGCCAGTAAAATTCAGATGAAACACAGCATGAAAGACCGTGGCATGCATGCTAATACTTTGGAAAAATACATTAATTACTGTATGGTTATCATCTAAACTGTATTCTAGATAATTATTTAACACGGAAATATATTCCATATCACATATGAGCTGAAATGGTTATCAGTGCTAAGATAAGCTTTATCCTCGGCTTGTCGTGCTGATCGCTATGGTGCCCCTATCAAATTTAAAACCTATTTAAGAACCTAGTAGATAGCCTAAAATCCCACTAAATACCATTTCTATAAGAACTGCGGGTTTTTTCTGTATGACGGTTGAGGAATATCACTCGCCCGTGCGTTTTTTTTTTTTTTTCTCGTGGATATATGGTTCACCCAGGCTGTGATTCACCAAGAAAAGCGTGGCCTGCTCTGCTCATTGCGAAGCACCTGGAAAGGTATTCGATGGCAGCCGAACTTTAGTCTGCATAAAAGGCTCTATCAGTTTTCGCATTTTTCGCGAGCGCAGGAGCGCCAGACACTCGTGATGGTGAGGCGCTTCCTGAAAAAAGTCAAAAAAAGGAAATAACTAAATAAAACAAAACGCCTCTTATGCAGGCTAGACACGCAAGCTAGGTGCCAAGAGCCATTATGGCTCTTGCTAGGCGACGACTGTTTCCTTCACATGGAATAATGGCCGCAAATGATTGGAAGAGGCCAGGAAGCGGGAGCCTTCAAATTTCGCTCGGCCGAAGAGGTAAATTTCCTCTCCCAGTACTCCTCTTATTTTTATCGCTTGAAGGAGTTAGGAGAAGAGGGGCCTGCTCACGGGTTATTCTTTTCTGTGTTCCTTTCTTCTCCGGGTAAAATGTTCTGTACCCATCGTTTTGACTTTTATGGTATGCGACAGTGACTTTTTAATCAAAAGATTTCAGTGTTCGCACGGATTCGGAGGTTCGCTTTTGGCTGAACATATCCCCACCCCTCACCCCTTTAGATAGAAACTCCGGTTAAGTCGCTGATCGCGTTCGTTTGCGCAAAGTTCAAGGTTGCTGGACAAGAATTACATTCATATACCAATACCAGACAAGTGGAAGTCAAGTAGATGAACTGGAAAACACACTGGTAAGGTTTTTAGAGTAGATTGTTTCCCGCAATCACTTAGAATAAGGGCGATCCAAATGAAAATCAAAATTTTAAAAATGTTCTGCCGTGGGAACCGTGCTGCAACGCTTGTCTCTTGTCTCTCTTACTTTTTACTAGCTCACAAATTACGCTGCCCGTGTAATCAGATAACAGCCTAAATGTTTCAAAATATTCATCTGTTCTTCGATGAGCGGTTTTAAGTCATTTCATAGGTTTTCCGACGAAGTTTTTGCTTTCAAGGGGTGACCTAATTTGTCACGCAATATAATGTTACAAAATGTCTCTGAGAGCAAAGCTGAAAGCTATAAAACCACTCACAATTTCTTTGTTTTAGAAGATGGCCGATCTTTTATTACAAACTTATAAACTTGTAGTATTAAAAGAAATATAGGCTTTCAAAAATGCAATACGTGTTGTGGAACGAACCGAAGTTGAAATGGTTGTTTTGATTGGTTTGGTTGTATGTTAACTCAGTGTTGACATACACGAGTCTGCAATGAAAGCGTTTTTAGCACTTATTCGGTACAATGAGATAAAAATCAAAAGGTAACAGTTACATATGTGTCTATTATCCGATATTCAAGCGGTAAGAAACATGTGGAAGGTTTTCCAGAGCAATTTTTAAATTATTTGCGTAGGTATGTAGGGAAACATGTTGCCCCATAAATTGATTTAGGTGGCAAAATGGTCTTCACGTTTCCGTTTCTCTACGGAACACTTTTTGCGGGCCGCGGAAAACATTTTCACACAACAAAGTATAAAGGATACTAGTTGTGGCCTGAAATTCCATGTACCAGTGGGCTTTTCTTGGGGTAGAAGTAAGCGAAAATTAGCCTAGTTGCTCAAGCGCTTCAAGTGGGGTACCTAAAACGGCCAGAAACAAGACTATTTTGACAGCTTTTCAAAAGTAATCTAGTGTTTTAGAAAGAGCAAGTGAAGTGCTATCAAATGTCAAAAGTACATTGCTAGATGTTATCACGTTTACCAGCACGAGCGAAACGAAAATGCATCATGTTTGTCAATTTTCAAAGGCGGCGGGAGGCAAAAATGGCGATTTTCAAACTTTCCTCGATTTTGAAAAAACTCGAGGGCTTTGGGATCTTTTAATTGTATTTTCGAAAATAACTCACTAAAGGCTTTATCTGGGCAAAATATGAAGAAAGTGAAAATTTTGAAACTGTCGCCGGATTCTCGATATTTACAGAAACTGGCTCTTAACATTTGATATACTACAGTTTTCAACACTGCGTGAACAAAGATCAACTTCAAAGTTGGCAATATGTACACCTTTAAGTTCATATATATTCTCATTCCTGCATATAAATAGACTTTAAAAATATTGTACTAATTTATGCATGGATGGTATTTCCTACAATACACATGTACCATGACTATGACTGTGTTATGCCATGCATGGCATACATTCGCCTCGCTTCGCTTGTTTACTTGCTTGTTTACGTTAGCACGTATTGCGTGCCTATTGCACATTTCCGTCAAAACAAGCCGTTTCCATTACTCTATTTGGGCCACGCCCAAATAATAATAGGCATGCAAACTTGTTAAAGAGCGTAACGTAATAAAGAGAATGCAAACTTAATTAAGTGTGTGCAAACGTGATAAAACGTGCGCAAATTTAACAATCACATGCGAGCTTAATAAAGTTAGTTTGTAGCTACCGCAATTAGCCGCACGTTTAATCCACTTAATTTTTATCCGAAATCTTTCTTTTCTTCACGCGCACGCTAACACAATTTCTAGATTTAACTAGAAAGTTCTTTCTAACGCAAGCTAGGACACACGCGAAAGCGCCATGCAATTTTGTTATTAAAAGGGTAAGTTTTTTGTTTGTTTTTCCTTGTTCTAGTGTTTTTAAGGTGGCTCGACTGGATTTTTTTGGGGGGATACCTCCCAAGTTTGAGCATTAACTACGTCGCCGTGAGTAAAGATATCGGAAAACGATTACCAGAACTGTATTATATAAAGATGAAAATTTCTTATGATTTGGGTTTTATTGCAATCGGAGTCGCCATAGCAACGTAACAACGCCATTACGTTTTTCATTTATCTCTGTGTTTCTCTGTACCGGGAGTTTTTTTAAGAAATCGCTTAAGGGAGTTTGTACCTGCCATAATTGCCTCACTTATGGCAAAGTTTGAACAAATTCTATGAGAGCGTTTTTGAGATATTTTGAAACGAAGTTTTAGGCATCATGAAAACAGTGAAATAGCATGCTATCCACGCAATTAGCTAAATTTTTAAGAAAATGATAAGCTTGGGAAACGCGGCTTTATGTCATAGTGGTTTGATTGCATTGAAAACTGCGTACAAAAAAAGAGGAGAATTGCTTCGGGCGATCGCGAGTAAGAAGAATTTTAGTAACTTGCTTTCATCTACTTTTGTTACAGTTTTTGCACGTAATTTGGTCCATGCCTACAAATTTCGCATTTTTCAAAAAACCGCTCGATAATTTTTTTTATAAATTTGACAATCCCGAGATCAATTGTCTATAAATATACCCTGCAAGTTTTAAGAACATTGAAAACAGAGAGGGTTTTAAATAGGGCTTCAGATATAACCAATTTTCCTCTCAGATTTTGTGTTTACAAGTGAGCGTCCTCATTATTCACGGGCATTGTTTCCAAGTTTCATATGCACGTGCACATGTAGCAAAAAGATAGAATTTGCATCAAAAAGGACACTCGGTTAAATCTCCCGAATATGCTAATAACCGGGTAAAGAAATTAGTGATATATTATAACATCACAGGAACTCTTTGTAAGAGTTTCTGTGATGTTATAACCCGAGTAAGATAACTAAGTATTGCATCCTACCGGTTGTTATGTTGCCATGGTGACTTCGATTGCAATAAACCCAGATCATAAGAAATTGTCATCTTTATATAATATAGTTCTGGTAATTTTTTCCCATATCTTTACTCATGGCGACGTAATTAATGCTCAAACTTGGGAGGTATCCCCCCCAAAAATCCAGTCGAGCCACCCTTAGGGACATCACCAAGGTAAATATCTACCCTACATTTCCTTATTTAAGTAGGCGCTTTGAAATCTTATCCTTTAAACCGATTTTATCACTTATTGCATTGTAAAATCAATATTTTGTATTTTAGACGAAGTTAACTTTACACACGACATCATTTACCGTTATTTGTCAATTTTAAGTTTTTACCTTTCTGTCCTTGTTACTTTCAACGGCTGAAATGTATGTATTTCCGTAATTTCACAACCTTATTTGTAAAATACTCTTACCTTTATTTTAGTTCTCACGGTGTTTATGGAAGTAAGGTTAAGAAAAGAAATAAACATCAGTACGTGAACTCTTGTCATCTCATATCACATCACTGGAGCAATAGTGAGAAGTTGATGTACCACAAGTTCAAGTAATTGATTACATTTTTTAAGTCGAAGTGAAATGTCACACCACGGGTTTCAAGCACCGGTAGCTTAAAGTGGTACAGGTGCTGCCTGAAGTATTAGATTTTAAAGTTAAAGTTAAAAGAAGTTACAAGAGATTACTCTAACGTATTAAGATTTGCTTAGACAAAATGTCACAGAGAAGTTATCGTTACCCGCAGAAGGCGTTGTTCAGGTAAACAGTAATCTAGTAGCAGCAGATAATAAATAATGTAAATAGCATAGTCACAGATTACATTCAAGAGCAGCAAAAGCGAATCCCCAGAGTCCGAACGCTTACAGAGAGAGGCCAGGCCTATCAAGAAGATCGTAAAAGAGAGCGAGATAAAGAAGAAGATCAGCAATTAAAGAGATTCTACGAAGCCTTCGACGAATGGAAAGCGCAAGCCTCAGGCATCGAGCGGTTTATTGCTGTTCAGCTCCCACTTTCACAAACAGACAAAGACGAAAATATTCTCCGCTTGAAGGGTCTCCGCGTCAGTGCTCTGACGATATACGAGAAGTTACGGAAGTTTCGACCTCCAGGACAAGAAATTCGCCAAAAGATAGATGCATGCGATGCATTAACCAAGACTCTGGAACATTAACTAAAACAATCTGAAGATAACAATCCTACGTCACGCAACGATAGAAGGTCCGTCTAAAGTAGATCAATTATCTCAGGTCTCTTAAGGGTCAGTAAGTCTTCAAGAGTATCTTCACTAATCAACCTAAGGAAAGCCGATGCGGCTGCAGAGCTAGCCGCAAAGGAAGCCGAACTAAACGCCCTCCAAGAAGAAGCAAAACGTAAGGAAGAAATCGCCAAGATGGAGGCGCAAGTAAGGGCCGAAACGACAAGGATCGAACCAGAACTGGCACGAAGAAAACTGAAATTAGAACAGATGGAAGTGAAGAAACAATTGGATATGGCAAAAGCGAGGCTAAAGGCGTACCAAGTAGCTGAAGAGATCGAAAATGAGAAGGATCCCGTCGAAGACGATCTCTCGCGCGCTTCCCTTATTCAGACAACCCCGGCTTCCCTACCTCCGTTGCAGGAGCCCCGGCATTTAAGATCGGACGTAACCGCATCAAGGGAAACACAGCCCACTCAGCAGCTTCAAGACGTGCACAAGTCTCCTAGTGTCCTTCAAGAGTCATCAAGCGCTGATAAAACCGCCGAGATCGTCACTACAATAGCCTCCCAGCATCCGAACCAACCACCTTCAGCGGTGAATCCATCCATTATCCGGATTGGAAGTCGTCCTTACCTATACTCAGGCTACAAAAGTAACAATTGCACAAAGTTAATTTTTAAGCCTTCATCGTGTCACGAACTCATAAATGACTCAAAACCAGCTGCCACATATCGTGGTCCGGATTCTTCTCTCAACAAAGTTCAAAGCTGAGCGAAAAATTAAATCTCCCAGCAAATCAAAAATAAATTGATAAAAGAGAAGAAAATTAGGAATAGATTTTAGCTTTGACTGACAACACGTAACTGTGACGGTGTGCCGATAAAAGATCAATCCGTTCCTCAATGTTCATTACCTGCAAGCTCTCTGCAATTAACGCAGTTACGGGACATTCCATACGTTTTTTTAAAATAATCTTCTTAAAATCGCATTTTAATTTCATATAGAAATTTTTCACAAACAGCCAAAGCCGCAGGCCGAGAACCTAATGCACGCGGTCGACAGAGGTTTGTCTAAAATAAGCCCTTGAAATTACATAATAAACAAACTATCCAAGCTAAGATCTCACCTCGTATATATTGCACCAAGAAACAACGCTCAGATCTGAATAAACTCCGACATATGGTTATCTTTCTCTCATAGATTATTCCGCGCATGCATGGCATATTATTTCTGAGATGTCACGCGCGACTGAAATCACGACTTCGCGCCGCGGTGATGTAACAAATGCACGTGATAAACAAACCGTCCTTGCCCTTTGCTCATTTCAAATTATTGAACCGGCGGTTGCTGTGAGCTTAAATGCGCTTGATTTTACTGTCTGTTACGATCTTACAAAAGTACACTTCAACTCTGCGGATTGTCTGAACACGTAGATGTTGCTTTTATCACGAATCAAAAATGGGTATGACTTCTCAGCGACTGCTATGTACTTTAAAAGGTTCTGGTTCAGGCGCACTGGGTCGTCCAAGAGTCTTGTGAGTATCGTATTATATACAATGTTCCTGTATATGCATAACATGTCACTAAGACGCTTAAATGTACGCCATATGAGAAACAGATGAAGGGTAGTAAACATTTATATACTCCCGTCTGTACGGCAAGTTTAATTTTTACATGATTCCTTGCTCAGCTTTACTGTTTTGTATGAATGATCGTCACGTCACCGGCGTCTTTCATTCTCGCGTAAATTTGATGGTGTTATTCTTATGTCGTTCTTTATCAGCCAATAATTAATGTTCAGGCGTAGCCTGCAAGCGTCTGATGATACTTGAGTAAAGCCGTGAATATAATAAGCAATGTAAGTTACATGTATGTAGATTATTATTTACCGGTAACGTCAGTAACGCTATACCCTTTTGAAGCCGAAGACTGATAGCTCGTGTACAGACCCCCGCCGAGGTAAATCTTGTTTTTTCAGGGTAACTTTCGACGGTTTTGTATTCATTTTATTTCATGAATTTAAATGGTATTTCCATCCTGTTTTTGTACCGTTTTTACGCTCTTTCGAACGATTTTTGTACTGTTTTCAGACAACTCTAAGGCTATTTTCTTACAATTTTATACTGTTTTTCCATTTTTGCATCCTATTTTTGATTTATTTTCATAATATGTGCGTGCTATTGCTTTTCTTCATCTGTGGTATTTTAATACTATTTTCAAAGTATTTTTATTGTATTTGCAAATACGAGTATTTTACTTAATTTCGAAACCGATTAAACAGCTATTAAAATATATTTTGAAGCGTAACATTTTAATAGCGTTTTAAACAGGTCGAAAAATATACTAAAAATATATTTTTGTACCTATTTTAAACCTGTTTTTTTTAATTTATTTTTTTATATTTTTTCTATTTTCAAAGTATTTTTATTGTATTTGCAAATACGAGTATTTTACTTAATTTCGAAACCGATTAAACAGCTATTAAAATATATTTTGAAGCGTAGCATTTTAATAGCGTTTTAAACAGGTCGAAAAATATATTAAAAATATATTTTTGTACCTATTTTAAACCTGTTTTTTTTTTTCAAAATACTTTTAAAATTGCCATTAAAAATAGTTTTAAAATAGTATAGCAAATTAAAATATGTTTTTGAAACTGTTTTCATCCTGTTTTTACTCCGATTTATAAGGTATTTAAAAACTGTTTTAGACCTGTTTTGAGCCTTGCAAAAGCCCTGGAATTTTTTATATATTTTAAAAGAATTTTAAATACTTTAAAAATTCTTTTTTAATAGCGTTTTAAACAGGTTAAAACACCTTTAAAAGCAGTCGAAAAATACATTAAAAATACACTTTTCACCCTATTTAAAACCTATTTCACAAAACAGTTTAAAAACAGTTTTCAAAATAGCTTAAAAATATATTCAAAACAGTGTTGGATTTGGTAAGGGAAACCATAAGCGGACTTCTCCTGCAAAGTTCATTAGAAGCTTTCGAACAAGCGTGGAGCATTCTGAACGAGAGATTTGGTCACCCGTTTATAGTAACTAAAGCGTACAGAGACAAACTACAAGGATGGCCAAAGATCGGTGCTAAAGATCATCAAGGTCTCAGAGGATTCGCTGATTTCTTAACAAGTATAGAAACATCAATGCAAACAATCAAGGATCTAACCATGTTAAATGACTATATGGAAAATCAGAAGTTACTTGCCAAGTTACCAGACTGGCTTATCTCTCGATGGAACAGAGAGGCCACAAGAGAAATGAAAGAACAAAAGAGATATTCAGATTTAAAGACTTTTACGACCTTTATCAATGCTGATCTCGCATCCAATCTGATCTCGTCTTGTAACCTGGTAAACGAAGGAGGAACTGCATCAGATAAAACGCATCAAGCACCAAAACCGCAAGATGTCGGTGACATGATTGTTCATTCTATCCAGAAGATAGAAGAGAACTCTAAAGAGCCAAAGGAATCTCCGAAGCAACAGCCGCAGTGTACATTCTTCAGGAAGACAGATCATCAGTTGGATGCATGCTCTAAGTTTAAGACTGAGACACTTGAGAAAAGATTGCGATTTGTCAAGAAAAACAAGTTAAATTTCGGATGCTTAAGTAAAGGTCACATGTTCAGTGATTGTCGAAAGAAGTTGACTTGTTCGACATGCAACAAGAAACATCCCACTTGCCTTATCATCAAGAAAGAAGAGAAACAAGAAGGACAGAAGAAGACTGGACTGCGAGTTATCAAACGTTCCAAAATCCACTTCTTGCAATTGTACATCTCACGGAGCCTCAAGTAGCACCTGAATGATAGTTTCTGTCTGGCTATCGTCCTTTAAGAGGCCCGAAGAGGAAGTACTCGTATATGCTATCTTAGACACACAAAGTGACTCCACATTTATTTTGAAAGAAACCTGCGATGAACTTGACGCAGATAAACAACCAACTAAGCTTCCACTGAAAACTATCACTAGTCAAGAGTCAGTCATCGACAGCCAGAGTCTCGGGTCTTCAAGTAAGAGGATACTATTCTGACCTCAAGATTCCAATACCCGTTGCTTACACGAGTACATCGATACCAGTCGATGAAGACCATATACTGACTACCACCACTGCTAAGAATTCACTTGCGACTAATTGAAGACAAATGCTCGACCTATTGGACTGTAACGTAGGCTTGTTAGTCGGATATGACCGCTCTCAAGCAGTAACGAGCCGTATGCTATCAAGACAGATCTCGGATGCAAAATAGGTGGTGAACAGTCCAGGAATGGAAGGTCATTTTGCCAAAGGGTTGCTTTAAGGGAGCTACCTGCTGTAACAATGAATGACATCGTACAAATACTCAAGTCAGACTTTAAGGAAAGAAAAATGATATGAAGACTTCTCAAGAAGACTTGTAATTCCTTAAGATTGTGGAAGAAAAAAAAAAAACTCAATTTGAGTGTCAATGTATTTAGCTCGAAAGTACTAATTGGGGACACTATATTTTACGTCTCCAACTGGAGACGGAACCGCCATTTTACGTGGTCATCCGAGCCACGCGAAGGTCTAGCCTGTTGCAGTGCAAAGGGAGTACCTTCATTTCTCGGTTATTTTAAGACCCTGAGTATTGGTCCGGCCCCAGGAATCGAACCCGCGACCTCCCGCTCTGCAGTCAACACGCTCTACCGACTGAGCTAACACTGCCGGAATCAAGAAGGAATCAAGGAGAGGCCTCTGTTGCCTGACAATCGCACAATGGCGATGACTCGTCTTGAACATCTCAAACGAAAATTCCTGAGGGACTCTAAGTACAAAGAAGACTACATCAAATTCATGAACGAACTGTTTAGCAGAGGAGACGCCGAAGAAGCGCCAGCTCTCGTACAAGATGATAGAGTGAAGTGTTATATGCCTCATCATGATGTCTATCACCCAAAGAAAAACAGGATAAGAGTCGCATTTGACTGCTGAGCAAGATTCAAGGGAACTTCCTTGAACGATCATCTACTCAGCGGACCTGACCTAACTAACAATTTGACGGGCGTACTCTGCAGATTCAGAGGATATCCTTACGCTGTTACTTGTGATATGGAAAAGATGTTTCACCAGTTTGTTGTAAGCGAAACTGACCGTGACTATTTGCGATTCGTTTGGTGGCCTAATGGAGTGCAGAATGAAAGTGCATTTGTTTGGGGCAACATCTTCGCCTGGTTGTGCTAGCTACGGCCTCAAATACATTGCTAGTCAAGAGAAAGAAGGGTTCCCTTCAGCTGCAAGGTTCATTACTCATGACTTCTATGTAGATGGCGGACTAGCCAGCGTTGAATCCGCCGAGCGAGCAGAGGACCTCATCCGAGGAGCTCGTGAAATTTGCTCGTGAAGGTAGCCTTCATCTTTACAAATTTATTGCAAACGATCGCGAAGCACTTGAGTCAGTACCAGAAAGTGAGAGAGCATGAACATCATCCTGGACCTGCCGTCAGAAGAACTTTCTATAGAAAGAGTCCTTGGTGGGGCTAGACTGCTTCGGTTTCTCCATCTTTCTAAAGGACCAGCCCTTAACTAGAAGGGGAATACTAGCAACGGTTGCCTCTGTCTGTCACCCTCTTGGATTTCCAGCCCCCTTGGTCTTGAGAGCAAAGAAGATACTACAGGAAATATGTAGGAGAGGTGTCAGCTGGGATGAGCCTCTGCCTGAAGACGTTCGGCCAAGGTGGGAGCGGTGGAAACTTGATCTCCTGCATCTCAAGGAGTTACAAATTCCAAGATGCTTCGAGCCGAAGACGACGAGCCAAAAGAAGAGCTATGAGTTACACAATTTTGCTGATGCAAGCACTTCCGGATACGGACAATGCTCCCACTTTAGAGTGAAGGATGAAGACGGAAACGTGAATGTCTCATTGGTGATAGGAAAGTCCCGTGTCGCTCCATTAAAGATTACTACTATACCAAGATTGGAGCTCACCGCTGCAGCACTTTCCGCCAAAGTTGGCGTGATGCTTCAAGAAGAATTAAACTACGCCGATCTTAAACAGTACTTTTGGACCGATTCCAAAGTAGTACTTGGTTACATAAACAACGACGGGAAAAGATTTCATACGTTTGTCGCCAACAGAGTACAGATAATCAGATCCAACACTGACACCAAGAAATTGCGACACATCGACCCCAAGAATAATCCAGCAGATCACGCCTCGAGGGGATTAAGTGCTGAGGAGCTAGTGAGGTCCAATTGGTTCAGTGGACACGTGTTCCTTTGAGAGAAAGAATACCGACCAGTAAAGAAGAAATTCCAATATTCGAATTGGAAACCAGGAAGTTAAGGCACTTGTACGCTTTACTGTGGTTAAAGAATCTTTCAACCTAATCGATTACTTGTCAAGGTTGTCTAACTGGACGAGGGCAGTCGGAGTGATTTCATACCTGAGAAGACCCTTCAAGAAGAATAAGCCACAGACAGTTACTACAACAGTAGCTGAACGACAAGATGCTGAAATCCCTATTTTCAAGGAGCTCCAACGCTCAGCATTCAAGAATGAAGTTGCAAGCCTAAGTCATAAGGAGCAGAAACCCAAGCTCACCAAGCAAAGCCCATTGTTAAGGTTGGATCCCTTCATCGATGATCAAGGACTGATAAGAGTTGGTGGGAGGCTAGAAAATTCTACCTTGCCATTTGATGTAAAACACCCAATTATCCTACCAAGATGTTCTCACGTAACCGAGCTGATCATTGATCATTTCCATGAGGGGACCAAGCATCAAGGAAAGGGAATGACGATGAACGAAATATATGGAATATGGATACTAGGCCTCAATGCTGTAGTAACCTCACATATTTATAAATGCGTACAATGTAGACGACAGAGAAGACCAACAGATGGCCAGAAGATGGCAGATCTCCCCGAAGATAGAATGGAATCTACTCCACCCTTTACGTACTGTGAAATGGATTGCTTTGGGCCGTTCATAGTTAAGGAAAGAATAAAGGAACTGAAGAGATACGCAGTGATATTCACCTGCATGAGTTCTCAAGCAGTGCACATAGAGCAGTTAGATGATAAAACAACCGGTGCCTTCATCAACGCCTCAAGATGCTTTACAGCAATTCGAGGACCCATCTAACAGCTAAGGTTCCACCAAGGCTCAAACTTTGCAGAAGCAAGGAACGAACTCGCAAAGGCCATGAAGGAGTTGGATAACGAGAAGATCCAATCATATTTGACAACCAATCGCTGTGAATTCGTTAAGAACGTCCCTTATTCCAGTCACAGGGAAGGAGTATGGGAAAGGCAGATTAGGACTACAAGAAGCAGTCTTAACTCCGTTCTCAACTATTATAATGGAAGACTCGACACGTCCTCACTGCGCACTTTCTTGTATGAAGTCATGGCTATAATCAACAGCCGACCATTGACCTACCAATCCCTGAACGATCCTAAGAGTTTGGAGCCTCTAACGCCAAATCATCTACTCAGCATGAAGAACAAGACACTTCTTCCACCTCCAGGAAATTTTGTCGAGGAAGAAATTTACGCCCGGAAACGATGGCGAAAGGTCCAGTTTCTGGCAGAACAATTTTGGAGTAGGTGGCGAAAGGAGAACCTCATCAACCTGAATTCAAGACAAAAATGGTTTCAGCCAAAGAGAAATCTGAAAATCGGTGACATCGTAATCGTTCAACAAGAAGTTCCACGGAACGAGTAGCCCCTTGTCAAGATCACGGATACTTCAACAGATCAACAAGGTCTCGTTCGTTCTGTGGTGATAAAGCTTGGATCCAGAAATCTTCAGAAGAAGGGAAACGACACAAATTCTCATATCATCGAAAGACCAGTGCAAAAGGTGGTCCTCCTGTTGGAAGGCGTGGTCTAAGACAAGTTCCAATGACAATGCTTGATGTGCGGAGCAAAATTACTCATGATTGTTACGTCCCTTTTAGAATCATAAATAATTTGGTGGGAGTGTAGCTACCGCAATTAGCCACGCGTTTAATCCACTTATTTTTTATCCGAAATCTTTTGTTTTCTTCACGCGCACGCTAACGCAAGTTTTCCTTGTTCTAGTGATTTTAAGGACATCACCAAGGTAAATATTTACGCTACATTTCCTTATTTAAGTAAGCGCTTTGTAATCTTTTCCTTTAAACCGATTTTATCGCTTATTACATTGTAAAATCAAGATTTTAGATTTTAACCGAAGTTAAGTTTACATCATTTACCGCTATTTGACAATTTTAAGTTTTTACCTTTCTGTCCTTGTTACTTTCAACGGATAAAATGTATGTATCTCCGTAATTTCACAACCATATTTGTAAAATACTCTTACCTTTATTTTAGTTCTCACGGTGTTTATGGAAGTAAGGTACAAGAAAAGAATAAACACCAGTACGTGAACTCGTGTCATCTCATATCACATCACTGGAGCAATAGAGTGCAAATTTGATATAATGTACACTTACAAACTTGATAAATGCTTGCAAACTTAATAAAATGTACATAAACTTTATAAACTGTAAAAATTACAAACTCAATAAAACTTATTAAAAAGAACCTGCTAATATACATGTACTTGAGCTCACGTAATGCCAAAATGCTCTATAAAGTTTGCATGTGCTCTGTTAAGTTTGCATGCTTCATATTGAGTTTTCACGCGTATTACTGAGTTTGCTTGTCCTTTATTAAGTTTGAACACGTATTATCAAGTTTGTATGCTTTTTGTTAAGTTTGCATCCTTATTATTAAGTTTGCATGCGTACGTTTGTATGCTGTTTTACGAAGAAGTTGGCGTGATCATTTGTATAATTATTTTAAAAGTTTGCATGCGTATATCAAGTTTGCATGATCTTAATTAATTTTGCATGTTTTATGTTAAGTTTGTGTACGTTTTACCCATGTATTATTTATCTAGTGTCCATATCGACCACCATATATATCAAACTTCTTCACCTAGTCGTATGCCCTGTACGGCGTCTTCCCAGGCCTTCTGATCTCGATCAATTCATTATAAACCGCGGCAGGCCAAGATTACCTCAGTCGGTAGAGCGCTTAATTGCAGAGCAGGAGATCACGCGGGATCGATACCCGAGGTATTCAGGGTCTTTTAAGAAAAAACTTTAAAAAATAACTGAGAAATGAAAGTACTCCCTTTGCACTACAAGTGAGCAGACCTTCGCTTGGCTCAGATGACCACGTAAAATGGCGATTCCAGTAGGAGAAGTAAAAATAGTGTCCCCAATTAGTACTTTCGTGCTAAATACACTGACACTCAAAAAAATGCATGTTTTTAGACGAAAGGGCGGGAAAACTCGTTCGGACCACGTGACCCGAAACACATTGGCCGCGCGGTATAATTGCCTACTTTCATACCGCGCGAGAGCCTGGCAATACCGGATTTTCGCGGACTTTTTCAATTTCAGATTCAAAATGGCTTCCAAAATAGAAGGTAAAGTGCAGGTTACTGCGTGCAGGCGAAACGATATTACGGCCAGATAACTCCAGAAAGGTACTATTCTTCAACATAGAACAGTTGTTTAACTGCTATAAAGAACTTCGATTAAAAACTTCCAGAAAAGAAAGATCTAATCGGAGACTTTCGCTACTTGGAAGTATTGGAAGGATTCCTGAATTGTTTGGCCATAAACTTGATTGAACAAAGAACCGTCGAGTTTAGCCTTTTTTACAGCACTGGATCCTACCGAACATTGGAGGGTGATAAGGGAGTGGGCGTACCTATTTTTACAAACTGTAAAATAAAGACTACCAAAAAGCGAAACACGCCAGAGTGTCGACTCTGAGAGAAAGGGCAACATCGTATTAGGTCGGCAACGCTTACATTACGTTTTCTCCCTGTCGTGCGATTCTGTACCTTCCAGTGAAATTGCAATTCTAGTAATTTAGACAGTGTATAAATTCAGTGATAAAATGTCAAATCGCGGCAATGGCTTACAAGGGCACACTTGTTGAGCTGCCTCTTTTTGGAACTTATTGGCTCTAAGAGCATATTTACAATCTGGGTAATCACCTTGCTTGTAATTACAATCAAGAATGTGACGTACATCTACCTGTCTACTTTTTGGCTAGCATGCATTGAGTATAGACTAGTCCCTTATTCTCCCTGCATGTAATTTGGGAAAACTAGGTTTAACTTAGATAACTCCACAAAGTCCATTACACTCAGTACTTTTCACGCGGACATTTCAGTTCTTTTCCGCGACGGGAATAATCCAGGTAAGTCCTTCTGTACTGCCCTTTTAAGTCTTGCTCCAGCTTACTTAGGTTACGATCGATACGTATACAATAACATCTGTGCTCTTGCTAATGACCCCCTACTTTACAGATGCGGGCCGGGTAGAATTAAACAGAAGGTCCTTTGCTGTAGAAAATTTATAATCATCTTTGATTCGAGCGGACATGTTCATCGAACAATTGCTTGTACTTGCTGAGTGTAGGCTCTTTCAGTTTAACTTCAGGGCATGGTAGAAATACTGCCTCCTTTCCTTACTGAGCCTAGGCAGTTTGTCTGAGAGAATATTGACCACTATTTCTTCGAAAAAGAATGGTTTCGCTCCAGCTTTTACTCTGACTATCTGCCATTTTGAAACTGGAATTTTTAAAAAGTCCTGGAAAATCCGGTTGTGCCAGGCCCCCGCGCGGTATGAAATTAGGCAATGTAGCCTGCGTCGTAGACACTCTATGAAGCCTTCTTTATTATAAGTTTGCATATTTTGCCTTTTAATTATTTCTTAGATTTGATTGAATGGATCGTAGTTTAGGTCGAAAGTATGTCAGATACATCTTCAATAAGCTGCCATATTTATTAGTTGTCTTTAATTCTAGATCTTGGACGTTGTGAAAGAAGTCAGGTGCAATTTTACGTACGGAGTTTTCACTCGGTGGGACAGTTTCAAAGAAGACAGTTCTGACACTGATGTAGAAGAAAGAAAGAAGGATTATACCACAGATTTCAGGAATGCGGTGCCAAAAAGAGGAGAAGTTTTTTTTGTTGACTCCATAAGTGTAAAGAATGAGGTAAAGCAGGAGCCCATAACTCGGAGCGAGCAACTTCCCTGCACTCGTGTCACGGCGGTTTCACCGTCCAGTTTATTTTTAGAACGATTTTTGCGCGAATTTAGATAATCTTTTGAGGCTCACAAACCAGTGAACAAACCCAGTGTCGACCTAAAATGGCATTTGAGGCGTGTTAATAACGTTACGTTTTCCTTCTTGTTATCCTATACTTTGAATGAGCTCATAGACGGAGGTAGAGCTTCCATTTTCACGGGAAAAGGTACATGCTCTAGTAACATGTATCTGAAAACCAGTCCATAAAAACGCCGTGCCATAGACCTAGTATGAACGTTGCTAGCTACGGGTTATGGTCTCCTGGGTAAAGTTAAGCCATGGAAATTTGACATTCATTAAGAAAACGGCTGTAATCGAGCCAAAGCAAGGGAATAACGTGGTAAGCCATATAAGGAAAACAATTTTTATCCTGTTAGCCGCTACAATAATCTGCTGTGCTTTAAATTATGTTTCTATCATCTACCAAACTATAAATTGCGCGGCGCAAGCCGTGTATTAGCTGCTGCCTCTTGAATTTTAACGTAAATCACGGAAATTTGCCCCATCTCCTTTTAATTAGTAATTACCATCTCCATCCTCGAATTGAATGATTGTCCCTGCGCACGTCCGACGCAAAGTTGTTACCTTGTCGGCCTGACGGTCTAATGTGTTTACCT
Source organism: Porites cylindrica (assembly GCA_964035525.1). Taxonomy (NCBI): domain Eukaryota; kingdom Metazoa; phylum Cnidaria; class Anthozoa; order Scleractinia; family Poritidae; genus Porites; species Porites cylindrica. Next base: position 1,960,052 of record OZ037782.1, read on the forward strand.
GGGAAAAAAATTCACTGGCTATGACAAGGGCAAAGAGTGAAACTGAATCGAAATTTGGGAGTCATAAGGACCTCATGGTTCATAAAATGCTTATTTAGTAAGTCACTTGTTACCTCACACGGCGAGACAACTGTCATCAAAAAGTGATCTTTTTCGCGCCAAAAACCACTAAAATCCAAAATCCAAAAACATACGATTGTTGAAAATACAAAGTTCTATTACCGCGCAAAGTCTCAGCTCAAACGGTTAAAAATTGAAAAACTAGTTTCAAAGAGATCACTTTTTAATGACAGCTGACCAAGGGTCACATAATCTGATCTCGGATTTAAGAAAAAGAAAGCAAGTACCTTATTCTGATCAATTATTTCCGCGCGACTTTCATTTCGCGAATTCGATAGAGAAAAATTTCGCGGAACTCAAATTCCGCGATTTTATCGAGTCACCGTTTTTTTAAGGTAATTGAATTCGCGAATAAAGTACGCTGGTGCTTATTTCTTAGACTTACATTTCTGCATTATCTATAACGGAATAGAAAAGCAACAAGCAACCGTCTGAAATGTTCAACAATGCCAGCAACATAACATCTTTTTAAAGTACCCAGATATAAGCAACCGAGGCACTATTTAACTCGATGGCGCTGTCACTTTAAATCAGATCGCCTCAATATTTTCAAATGGATGTTTAGGCGATATGGTTGTCTTCCCTTGAAAAAGTTTGGATATTCCCGCTTTTCTCCATCCTTCTACAATGCGTCGCTTTTCCACAATGTCAAGTGGTTGTAAAGAACACTTCTAAAAGGATAAACCAGTGAGAAGCACTTCTGCACACTTTATCAGGGAGTTTTACAATACAACTATTTAAGGGTACCTGTATATACACTTCTCAAAGTCATTAATAATCCATGAAGTTACCAGCCAATAAATGAAGTCTATTTTGGTCAGGTGGATGAAAACACGCCGTGTTTATCAAAACACACATGTGTTTATATCAAATTTACAATAACAAAAGCAAAAATCTCAATATTGCTGTTTTATTGTGATCAACTTACTAAATTACTCTTTCTACATACGATACCATACAACGTTTGTGGAGGATAGCGGCCACCCTCCTTATTAATAATATATTGCCACCTCCTGGATAAATCTAGCAAGCTAATAGTTGAACGATAAAGCATCCATGTCCTCCAGGTTGTCTTCGACAGAACACACGAGGCGAAAATCGTACTCTTTGAAAACGCTTCCAACTTCTATATCTGAAGATTTCAATGTTCTTGCCCTTTGCCATTCACGAAAAATTTCCACCGACCACTTCATTTTTATGTTTGTTCTTCAAGTCGTGCTTCTAGTTCTAGCTTCACTGACGTGGAACTCTAAAACGGGAGTTAGCTGTACTTGTATCCATCTCTCAAAAGCACATGCGAAAATGCCTGACTTCCAAAAGAGTCACGACCTGGCTAACTTTGAATAATTTATATACGTATTTTGCGAACAATCCAATCCAATCGTGCTTCGGGTTTTATCAGGGATTCCAAACACCTCAAAACAATAAAAGCACTCGGCCTATGGCCTCGTGCTTCTATCTGTTTCTCGGTGTTTGGAACCCCCGATGAGACCCTCCCATATGTTGTTGATATATTGAACACAAAACAGCTACGTGTTTGCGTCTAGGAAACATGCGGAATATTGTGCAAGGTGTGACATATTTGAATTTCGCGTCTTTAATTTTCACCGCATCTTTTTTTTGCGGGACTTTTTTCGCGAAAGTTAAGCCTCGCGAAAATAAGTCATTATAAGGAACACATTTTTTTCTGACTCAAATATTTCTTAAGCCATTCACTTTTGGAATAAATTATTGAAAAGTTTAATTCTAAACTTCAAGTACACTCACTCCAGACGTAGGTAAATATGTAGTAACCTTTTATCTAGCCTGCGTAGCAAGCGTTTCTGTGCGGTTTAGGAGAAAAGAACGAGGAACGAAAGTCAAAGACCGCGAGAAAAGTGGCGCAAGTAAAAGGAAGGAAGGAAACGCTTGCAGACAAACCCGAGGATTTTGAAAACCACCCACTTGGGTTGTCATGCCTGAGTTTGCGCACCGACATTTGATGCTGTCATCAACTGTCATAATTGACCAATAAAATGTTTGGCCTTCCGTGGAGCGGAAAATGAACTTTAGAGGACCCGTTTGTGAAACAAAAATAATTTTTTTTTGTATTTTGGAACGCGTTAATGGTGAAATCTAAATAAATCCGATCGATCAATGAAGGCTTTGTACATTTGTCTTCTAAAGGACCGCAAGGTAAGGGTGAGTGAAGTTTTGAAGTGTTAGCTCCAAACCTCCAGAAAGGTGGATTTGAACGGGGTAAAATGTGACAAGCATTCAAGTCTAGTATTTTCGATCTGCGACGCGTATTTCTACATGGTCAAAGCTGAGCTAGACAGAACGGCTTACCGTTCTCGCCACGGCACAGACAACTAGAGTGCTCTTGTAAAAGCGTCTAAGAAGAAAGCTTACCCTGCAACTGATGAAGTTCACGTGGAGAACCGTGCAGAAATTTTGACTGAGACACAATGCAGGTCTTCCCACAGGTAGCCCAAGCTCACTATGAGAGCCCTGAACAACATTATCCTACTTAGCTAATTAATTATTCATACACCAAGAAAATTATAAGACGCTGTATGGAGAAATGTTCTTTGCTCACTAAATTAGCAAAGTGTACATTGAATATCGCTTTGAAGCTTACCTTTAGCGTCTCCTTGTTTTTCTTTGTATTCTGACTGCATTTCAGACCTTCCAGGCACTGTTTAAGGCCTTTTTTGGAGCGACAGTTTTTCAACGAGATGACAGTAGAGAGAAGAGAAGAGAAGGTTGGCAAACCTCTCTTGACCGGCTCCACTCTTGGCGGCGATAAATTCCGTGACATTTGCAACATGGAGACAATTGCGCCAGAAACAGATGTCCCGATAAATAACGCACATTTTCCATCATTCACATCGCCAAAATTCCCATTTCGAAGGTCCTTAATCGCCAACGAAGTGGGCAATACACGGCTGAGGTTAGGCGAGTCGAGAGCAGGCCCGCAACGGACTCCAACCGTCAAGTCGACATTTCAAACCGACGCGGGCTGGCAGGGTCAAATTGTTCAACCGTCAAAGGACAATTGGAGCATTTAGCCTACTGGGCACAGTAACTGATTTTTCACTTCTCACATTGCACTCCGGGGTAGCGGAAGTCAAGCATCGCGTGTGATAGTGACATGTAATATCAAAACATGTCGCGTTGGTGCATTTGGTTGATCTCTACTCTTTTTTTTAAAAAGCGTTTGCCAATGGTTTTTTATGTATGATTAAGGAAAAAATATTGCTGTGCTCAGTTACTATGCCCAGTAGGCTAAATGCTCCAATTGTCCTTTGACGGTTGAACAATTTGACCCTGCCAGCCCGCGTCGGTTTGAAATGTCGACTTGACGGTTGGAGTCTGTCATATCCCATGAATCCTTATGCGCTTCGTACATGCGCAGTAGGTCTTTCTTGCCATGTGCTTACAGGCTTGAAGTAAAATATGGTTGAGTTCTCAGCGTTTGTTATACAATTTCCTGCTATATTACAAACTACAAATTCCGGGTACATTACAAACTGGCGACGAGGATGAAGACTTAAGGTGCCAGCGATGACTACACAGCAATTTGGCACTTTGGAACCGTTCGATGGAGCTGACTTTACGGATTACAGTGAACGCTTGAATGCCTATTTCATCGCACATAACATCGGTCAAGTCGCAGCAGACGCCAGCGAAGCAGCTAAACGAGAGGCAGACAAGAAAAAGGTCGCCGTTACAATCTCCTTGATCGGTAAAACCGCTTACAGTACGCTCAAAGATCTCTGTCTTCCTGATTTACCCGCTGATAAAACTTTCGATCAGCTTACACAAATTCTGAAAGACTACTACAAACCTAAGGTACTTGAAGTTGCCGAGACCTACCGCTTCCATCACACTGTACAAAGTGAAACTGAAAGCGTAGCGGAGTATGCAAACAAGCTAAAACGCTTAGCTGTTCACTGCAATTTTGGTCCTTACCTTACAAGAGCCCTCAGAGATCAATTTGTTGGGGGAGTGAGAAGTCAGACTACTAAAAAGAAACTACTTTCTGAAGATAGGACATTCGATCAAGCTCTCAAGGTCGCTCAGGCCGATGAACTGGCTGAGAAGGAATCTAAGTTACTCCAGGGCAACTCCGACACTTCGAGTGCTGGAATTCTGCCTGTAAATGCTGTTCACAAGAAATCTTTTTCTGCTCAAGGAAGCCAAAGGCAAACAGATCCTAAGTCAAAAATGGGAGGAAAGCAGTGTTTTCGGTGTGGCTCTCCACAGCATTTGGCTGACAAGTGCAGTCATGTCGAATCTACATGTAATTACTGTGGGAAGCCTGGGCATTTGGCTAAGGCATGCTTCAAGAAAAAGAAAGAATTTGGTGGTAACAACACCACTCACCAAGTAATAGCTGCTCCAACATCAGGAACATGTACTAAGGAGGAGCACGAGAATTCAGTCCCTTCTTGTACAGTTTATATGAAAAGTGTGAAATCTTCTGAAAATTCATCATTTACACCGTCCTTATACAAACTTACCGTTACCATTGAAGACCAGGAAGTCCCTATGGAAGTTGATACGGGCAGTTCTGTGACATTGTTGAGTTCTGCTGATTTTACCAAAACCGGAGGACAAGTAACTACACTCAAACCCCCTACAGTGCTTTTGAAAAGCTATACTGGAGACCTTATCCAGTGTCTAGGTGAGAAGGAAATGGATGTCAAAGTTGGAGACCAGGTGGGTACCCTGTTAATTCGTGTAGTTCAGGGACCATCACTACTGGGGCGGGACATGATGTCCAAGTTTACATTACCTTGGCAGAACATTTTTAGTACGATTTCAACTGCAGCTGAGGATATAGTTCAGCAGTACTCTGATTTGTTTGACACTAGTTCAGTGGGAAAACTTAAAGGAATCCAAGTGTCATTGCGCGTAAGTGATGAAAGCCCTGTGTTTACCAAAGCACGAGTAGTACCATTTGCAATTCGGTCTAAGTACGAAAAGGCCTTGGAGAAATTGGTGGCAGAGGATATCATTGAGAAAGTAGAGCATTCCGAGTGGGCATCACCTACAGTCCCTATTGTTAAAGCAAATGGGGACCTGAGGATTTGTGGGGACTACTCTGTCACCATCAACAAATTTTCAGTCTTAGAACAATACCCCATACCAACTCTGGAGGAACTACTGAGTACATTATCTGGGGGAAAAAAATTCACTAAGATTGACCTTTCTCAAGCTTACCATCAACTAGAGCTTACGCCAGAAAGCAGAAAATACACCACAATTAACACTCATTTGGGCTTATACCAATACAAGCGCCTGACTTTTGGAGTGAGTAGTGCTGTGTCAATCTTCCAACGCACTATAGAAAATGTCCTTAAGGACCTTCCAGGCTGCTGTGTCCGTATTGATGACATCCTTATTTCGGGACAAACTGATGAAGTCCATCTGGAAAACCTTCATCGAGTACTAACTCGATTACAGGACTGCGGTCTTAAGCTTAACCCTGATAAATTCTTTTTCATGCTGGATAAAGTAGAGTATCTTGGTACTACCATTTCTGCTGCGGGGATTTCACCGACTGCAGAGAAAGTGCAAGCAATCAAGGATGCAGCACCTCCAACAAATGTTTCTGAATTACAGTCATTCCTTGGATCAGCCAATTTTCTACGTAAATTTGTGCCGGATTTTGCAAAGTTGGCTTCACCTTTGTACGGATTACTTCGCAAGGAGGTACCATGGAGATGGTCAAAACTGGAACAGGACTCTTTTGATAACATCAAGGCTGCCCTGTGCTCCGATTCGGTTTTACGTCACTATGATCCTATGGCTGAATTAGTTCTACAGTGTGATGCTTCTTCAGTGGGTGTGGGAGCTGCATTACTGCAACCTGGACCTGATGGTGCATTACAACCTGTTGCCTATGCATCGAGGATACTGAACAATGCAGAACAAAATTACTCCCAAATTGAACGTGAGTCATTAGCAATTATTTTTGGCGTGACCAAATATCGCCAGTACCTGTTAGGTAGACACTTCAAACTCCTAACAGATCATAAACCTTTGATTACTTTACTTGGGGAACACAAGCCCGTACCCCTGTTGGCAGCAGCAAGGATCAAAAGATGGGCATTACTTTTAGCTGCTTATGACTATACAATTGAATTCATAAGCGGCAAAGACAATGTGTTTGCAGATTTTTTGTCTAGGAAGCCTATTGAATACAAGCAGTCTGCTGCAGAACAGGTAACTGTAAATGTGATGTTTATCGAAGAAGACCAGTTTTTAAATGCGTCCGTGGTTGCTATGGAAACCATGAGAGACCCAGTTCTTGGAAAGGTGTTACAGTTTACTCAGCAGGGTTGGCCCAATAATCTGGAACCAGTGTTCCAACCTTACTACAGCAAAAGACTTGAACTCTCTCATGAAGATGGTATCCTCCTGTGGAACTCGCGAGTTGTTGTACCAGAGTCGTTACAGGCTCTCTTATTGGCCGATTTGCATGCAGAACACCTGGGTATGGTCAAAATGAAACAATTAGCTCGAAAATACTTTTGGTGGCCTGGACTTGATAAGCAAATTGAGGAGACAGTTAAATTATGTCCTGCTTGTCAAGAATCTGCTAAATCGCCAGCATCCGCCCCAACTGCTTCATGGTCCTGGCCAGGCGGACCATGGAAACGATTACATGTAGATTTTGCTGGGCCTTATCTTGGCAAGATGTTTTTGGTCGTGGTGGATGCTTATTCCAAATTTTTGGAGATAGTACCCATGACTCATGCCACCAGCACCAACACTATTACTGCTTTGAGACACATTTTTAGTTACTTTGGTTTACCAGAACATCTGGTAACGGACAATGGGACTCAGTTTACGAGTGATGAATTCCAGAAATTTCTAAGAGAAAACGACATCCTTCATACTCTTACTGCTCCCGGACATCCTGCTACAAATGGGTTAGCAGAACGCTATGTGGGTGAATTTAAGGATAAACTGGGCAAGATTGGAGATACCGGCGAGTCTGTGCAAACAAAATTAGACAGGTTTTTGTTGACTTACAGGGCTACACCCACCACGTTAGGGAAATCACCCTCAGAATTACTTATGAACAGGCAGCCTAGAATTAGATTCAGTGCACTGAGAGCCAGGAGTTCTAAACAGGAAGTTAAGGTTTTTCAAGACAACCTTGATAACAAACCCCAGTTTACACCAAACCAAGCAGTTTTTGTGCGTAATTTTGGAAAAGGAGCCAAATGGATTCCAGGAACCATTGTTGGAACAGTCAGTCCCCGGAATTTTGAGGTTCAGGTCGGAGACATTATCTGGAAACGACATCAAGAACAATTACGTCCACGATTCATACCTTCCACACTAGGGTCAGAGTTAGTTCGTGCGCCCCAGCTACCTGAGCAAACTGAAGGGTTGACCCCAGTAGTGAGGGAAGGGCCTGTTACAACACCAACTCTTTCACAGCCTGAAGAGGCTACGCCTGTACTTGACACTCCAGCCTTGGATAGCATGGCTGATGCTTTTTCTTCACCACAGGACTCATCTGTGCAAGATTCAGAACTTCAAGCATCAGCGCCTGAGCAACCAGAACGGAGATACCCTCTCAGAGAGCGTAAACCGCCTCAGAGGTTCTACTAGTCTTTTGAAAACTTAAGTGTTCGTGACTTTGGGACTTGTTCCTATCAGTACGTTACTTTGTATTATTAACAGGTTCAGTTTTTCTTTCCTTTGCTTTAAGAGGGGGCATTTGTCATATCCCATGAATCCTTATGCGCTTCGTACATGCGCAGTAGGTCTTTCTTGCCATGTGCTTACAGGCTTGAAGTAAAATATGGTTGAGTTCTCAGCGTTCGTTATACAATTTCCTGCTATATTACAAACTACAAATTCCGGGTACATTACAGAGTCCGTTGCGGGTCTGCTCTCGACTCGCCTAACCTCAGCCGTGTATTGCCCACTTCGTTGGCGATTAAGGACCTTCGAAATGGGAATTTTGGCGATGTGAATGATGGAAAATGTGCGTTATTTATCAGGACATCTGTTTCTGGCGGAATTGTCTCCATGTCGCAAATGTCACGGAATTTATCGCCGCCGAGAGGGGAGCCGGTCAAGAGAGGTTTGCCAATCTTCTCTTTTCTTCTCTCTACTGTCACCTCGGTGAAAAACTGTCGCTCCAAAAAAGGCCTTAAACAGTGCCTAGGAGGTCTGAAATGCAGTCAGAATACAAAGAAAAACAAGAAGACGCTAAAGGCAAGCTTCAAAGCGATATTCAATGTACACTTTGCTAATTTAGTGAGCAAAGAACATTTCTCCATACAACGTCTTATAATTTTCTTGGTGTATGAATAATTAATTAGCTAAGTAGGATAATGTTGTTCAGGGCTCTCATAGTGAGCTTGGGCTACCTGTGGTCTTCCTAGTTGATGTAGCTTCAGTTTAAGGTGCAATCCATTCTTCGAAATTTGTATCTGTAAATCACTATCGAGAGAATTTAACATCCCGCCAAAAAAAAAAAACACTAACGAGCTGGGCCCAGCATGACAAAACATTGCAGGAAACCATCGCATTCCCTGACAAAAGAAAATCGCTTTTAGTTATTCAGATCCAGGAGACAAATTTTACGACCTGAAACCCTTATAAAGTCGCAAAAAGAGCTTTGTGTTTCAAAATACGTGTAAGAAAATGCTCCTGCATTGGAGGACAAATCTTGCCGACCAGAATAAACAATAACCACAGGAAATTAATACACGTGTCACGTACCATACATGCCCTCTCAGTATGAAACAAACCTTTGATCGACACATGTCAATATTGTTCGACTAGACGAGCCAATCGGGCGCTGCGTTCGCTGGCGAACGCAGGTTTTCAAAATCGAGGGGTTTGTCTGCAAGCGTTTCCTTCCTTCCCTTCCCCCTCCCCCTCTTTCACTTTTTGGCCCTCGTTTCATTTCTCGCGCGGTCAAAACCGAAAGTCCCCTTCCTCGGTATTTCTTTGCTCCGAAACCAAACGGAAACGCTTGCTAAGCAGGCTACCTTTTATCAGAAATGCCAGTTTGACCACGTTACATTTTACGGGGCCATAATTTTACCGGCTAAGGCACAAGAATAGTTAAATAAAAGGTTTAGTTTTATCGTTTGTCTCACGATTGTCAAAATAATATTGACCGCGACGTTTCGACCTCACACTGCAGGTCTTCATCAGGTGATATCTTTAGTAACAAGAATAGCTACATTTCTAACGAGAGAGATTACCTATCAGTTATTTTTCAAACACATCTGTGACCTAGGACTTAAACCCCTTGAGCGCTTTAATTTTGTTGTTGTTGTTTAGCTGATGACATCTGCCCACTGCAAAACAGGGCATTTAAGTTTGACTTCTGTGCGGTATGATTGTTGCTATTTGTTTATATATATTCATTGGCATATCTCAACCAAATTCGACTTTTAATTGGGCTAATCAAGCAAGGAAAAGTAAAGCAGCAAAAATTTCGAATTCCAGTTTCAGCTCTTCGTCACGGGTCATACACTAGGATAGAAACTATTAACACTGCGCCTTGTCATTAGATGCTGATCGCATTTTTTAGAATAATGTTCTTTTTAATATTGAATTTTTATTCTTGGTTTAGTCTACACATCCTAGTCTATTCTTTACTTTCATACACTTGTTGTTGTAGAAAGACTCAGATGGTTCTAAAGGCTTTGGTGACTTCGAAAAACAATTGGAAGAAGCTTCAAAGGGAGCCTTAAAACTTAACACGTTGACGTTCCAGCTGCAGAAAATCCTTTCAGAAGCAAAGAGCGTGTCGAACGAGTTAATAGATGTCATTGAAACCCGAAAGAATAAACTAATTGGTGATATTACTCGAAAGTTAAAAAGTGTGCACGATTATAAAAAAACTTATGAAAAAAATTTCAAAAGTATAGAAAAAGCTGTAAAGAAGATCATGGACGAAGAAACCAAAAGCGTAAAAGATGGGTCTTTTAACAAGTACATCGAGAGCGAAATGAACAAAAAAGGCTTGCGTGAAGAAACCTTGGAAAATTGTCGCAAACGCCTCAATGATGAAATTAAACAAAAAGTGGAAAGCAACCCACAAGTGAAGAAAACATCAATGGCTATTTCTAAGAGCTTTAAAGAAATGGAGCCGGAACTGTCTGCCAAAGTTTCCGTTGGAACATCACCGTGGGAAGAGGATGATTTTGGGTTGGACAAGGATTTCACTTTCAAAGACAATAATTTGCATTCATACTTAACGAAACCCAGCTGGACCTTTAAGGGAATTGGATATGGAACATTGACAAGTGCGGGTAAGTACTATAAAGTGTTAGTTTTTAAATACATACTCCAATATAACTGCGTCACCACAATTTTAACTTACACAAAAAAAACGATGCAATCTGACACTCATACATGTAGTTGTGGCATTATGGAAAGCGAAGGAGAATCCGTTGAAAATAACCAGTTGTGCCATCGCTCGCCTCAAAATTGAGCTGAAATCTGAATCGTACGAGAGAAGCCGACTCTTGGAAGACGTGTACCGCCGACAACCAGATCCTTTCAAATGCATACTACTCGCTTAGGAGTCATACCCAATTTTAGTTCGTGATAAAAGTAAAATCCACTTATTTAGACAATCCGCAGAAATGAAGTATGCTTTTGTAAGATCGTAACAAACAGTAAAATCAAGCACAAGCCCCCATCTCACAGTAACCGCCGGGCGCTATAATTTGAAATGAACATAATAGAGAATGCTTCATGGAAAGTGCTGGTGTACGGTATTTACGCACGAGTTGTTGAAGTATTAGAAATCGAACGAGTGAGCGTAGCGAACGAGAGAGACTTCTGATACAAAAACAACGAGTACGTATACTAAATACCGTACGCCAGCACTTTCCCCGTGGTATTGTGTTTATTATATACATACTGAGACATTCATCATTTGGCGGCGTTTTTATTTTAAATCTTTCCAAAATGCTAAAAATGTGCCGTTACACACCGCTAAATGACAACACAAACAAAGTATTAGCTTTTGAGTAAAAACGTTTGTTAAAAACATAAATGACGGTAAGGATATGAGAAGAACTACAAATACAGTCACAGGTGGCCCAGACGTATTGTGTGTCAATATATTAATATTCACATGGACAAAATGGGATGAGTCGTCGAGACTCGCATGAAATAAAATAGTCCAAAAGTCAAAATATAACAAAACAAAGCTAATATACCTTTAAGTGAACGTCTCCTTGTCTTTCCTGGCCGGTTAAAGTGGCATTTTGTTGAGTTTTCGCTGAGTTTTGCAATCGCAGGTACTGTCGGCACTAAGGCAGAATTAAAGGAAGGCTGCAAAACAAACGGACCATCTCCAAGCGCCTCCTCGCGAAGCGCTATAAATTTGAGAATGATCGACAAATCCGTTCCAAATTGCCATCGGCTAATCTGCAGGTAACGAGTGCTCCGGCTTCTTGCTCGGTGGCTCCACAAAACCCATCGCAACTGCACGATAATCGCTCGCTCATCAACAAACACTGTTGACCTTTACGCTTCGCCCTGACCGCAAACTGGCAGGATTAATACGTGAAGTGAATATTCAAGCTTAGCGACCGCTTCCATGCGACAATGCAGCACTATTGCTATTACTATTGCTTCTAGGTAAATCAATCGGGAAAGAATATTGAAGCCTTTGTAATTTTAAAAAAGATCCAATTTGCCCCAGGATCACCGAACAGAGACGAATTTTTTAGCGGAGCTATAAAAAAATAAGCGGCAGTGGAAAAGTGAACAAGAACATGTCCCACATTTCCTCCATAAAACGTGAAAACCAGGAAGTTTCTGGACGTTTCACGTTGTAGTCATGCAAAACAACGGCAAGGAAATGTACAAAAAAAGTGTGCTGCAATTAGACCTTTTGTTGTTTTTTGTTTTTTCCTTTTTATCTATGAAAAAAAGCCTAACCCGAGGAGTGAAATGTGAAAAATTAAGCTTCAGAAAACCGTGGGGAATTTATTAGCATGATTAGACGAGCTTCCAAGAATTGTACATGAATGCAATGGTCATCTAGAAATTTTTAGCCAAGTAAAAGAAAATTCTAGGCTAAATTTGTTTTTCCGAACAGATATTTTACAGAAAACAGTCGTTGGATGCCCTTGACCAGAACTGTGAAAAACAACAATAGGTCTAATTGCAGCAATTGCATTGTACATTTCCTTGCTGTTGTTTTGCATGACTGCAACTAAAGTGAAACGTCTCTTTATCGACAGTAAAACAAACGAAACTTTTCCACTCCAATTTCCGAAATGTTTTTCACTTATTTAACGAAAAAAAGTCTTCGAGAAAAACTTTTCTCGTTGAATGTGTGCGAAGCGGCGCTGCAAGAATAATGCGGGAATAATGGCGCGAAACTCGCACACCTCTGTGGCTTCTGATTGGAAGTATCATTTTTTCACTTGCGAAAACCATTGTTCGCTCCTCTACAACTCATTTGCGTATGAACATTTACGACATAGCTTTCTGGTGACGATTTCTCAGTATGTATAATATATAACAATTATTCACCAAACTGGAGGTGGCTAGTGGCATATTTTACCGCTCCACTAGCCACCGGCACTGAGGTGGATAATTGCTTTCGTATATACTAAAACGGTGAGGTAATTGAGCACAAAAATGATTATTTTTAACTCATTTAATGTTGTGTCATTTACTGTTGCCCACGATTACAATTTTCGCGCGCAATGACGGAACAAACCGGCAGCAAACGGGAAAAACGGCAGCAAACCGGGAAGCCATTTTGCTCGTAACTTACGAGAGTTCTGCGTCGCTCGCTCGGAGGAACTGGAGGTGAATCGGTGACTGATATTATTCCTAAAGCTACTATTCACCGAGATTGAAAAGGATAATTGTTTTAGTATATATACAAGAATTGATCTCAGCCAAATCAGAGAGGAAACCATTAAAAAGTACGATTTGATTGACGGATCAAATCACGCGAAAGTTTAAAAATAGATCTTTGCAGAATTTTCAAACATGGCAATTCATGCACACAAGTTTACAGACATATTAAATTCTGCAAGCAAAATACTGCAATGCTGATCGTACTACGTGTTACGTGACGTACAAGTTCCTATAAATACAAATTATAGTACCGTGAGTGACAGGCACGTGATTGACATACAAGAATATCTTTTATGTTTTGTTATTGTATAATCACTTGAATAAAGGCTGTGATCGGAATAACATCGAGTATCTTTGTAGAACACTTAACATGGTGGCAGCGGTGAAAGTTTTGTAATCGAATCGTTCGATAGAGCACTTTAAAATGGTAAATCCTTCGGAGGAACAACCAGCCGGCACAGCACAAGCACTACCACCCGCTATTCAAGGTATACAGCCGCCGACCGGGCTAAATGGAAAATCTACAAGCAGCAATGGGAGAACTATTCCATCGTAGCTCAACTTGACCGACAGAGCGAGGATTATAGAGTTGCATTGTTCCTATATTCCATTGGCCAAGAAGCTGTGAAGACATACAACAGTTTTGACATGAGTGGAGAGAACGAGCCGGAAACTCGCCGAAATAATCAAAGAATTCGACAATTACGCTGTTGGAGAAACGAACGAAACGAGCGTTACATTTTCAACAACCGCGAACATAAGGAAGGCGAACCTATCGACCGGTACGTGGCAGAACTGAGAACTCTGGGAAAGTCGTGCAATTTCTGCACATGCCTTCAAGACTCGCTGATAAAAGACCGCATTTTCCTTGGCATCCGAGATGGGGAAACACGCAAGCGGCTATTACGCCAAAATAAGCTAACCTTGTCTAAATGCAGCGATATCGTGAAAAGTGACGAAGTTTGGAAAACACAAATCCAGTCCATGGATCAAGCGTCAAAGCAAGATGATGTACACGAGGTGAAATTCACGCATGAACAGAAACAACGTGACATGAAACCAGAGAACAAGAAACATTTCAATAACCGTAGAAATGAGAAACCATGTGATCGCTGTGGAGGTAAACATCGCCTAGGAAAAACTAACTGTGTTGTACACGGCAAAGTGTGCGGAGCATGTGGAAAGAAAAATCATTTCGCCAAACAATGCAAAAGCAAGGTAAAAACTCATCAAGTGGGTGAAGGCTAGACTACGAGTAGTCCCCCATTTTTCCTCAGGGATAGTAAAGCGAGCGAAACGAGAGCGCGTGTGAAAATCACCCGCTCGCGTTTTTCTCGCTCTACTATCCCTGAGGAAAAATGGGGGACTACTTGTAGTCTAGTGAAGGCTTATCAGACGCAGAATCGAGCGAACAGCATCTGTTTTCAGTAACAACAACACCGGAGACGACAGACACTGTCAACGCTATCTCGGAACGAGAAATTTACGCACAGATGCTTATCAATGAAAAACCTGTGAAGTTCCATATTGATTGCGGCGCCACGGTAAATGTGTTACCTATCAAATATGTCAATGCAAAAGACATTAAGCCGAGTAAACGTGTTTTGCAGATGTGGAACAAAACAGAATTGAAACCGGAAGGGACATGTTGCGTGACCTTACACAATTCAAAAAACCGCCGGAAGTACTCAATTGAATTCATCGTCGTCAAAAAGAATTTGACCCCGTTGCTAGGCGCCAAAGTTATTCGGCAAATGGGCCTGATTAAAGTCCACGAGGAAAACTTTGAGAAGGTCGCTGCGACTAAAACCATGGACAAGGCTAGTGGAACAAAAACAGCCCAAGAGACAACCGAAGAATATAAAGATGTATTTGAAGGCGATTTAGGGACACTTGAAGGAAAGCAACATCTGGCTGTGGATCCTACAGTTCTCCCTAACGTATCCCCTTCGCGACGGGTACCATTTGCCATCAAACCGAAGTTAAAGACAGAATTAGAGAGACTGACAGACATCGGCGTACTGATGCCTGTTGATGAACCCAGCGACTGGGTCAGTAACCTGGTTATTGCCACGAAAGAGTCTGGCGATCTGCGTCTTTGCCTGGATCCTAAACAGCTGCACAAAGCTTTGAAGAGAGAGAGGTACCCTCTGCCAATAATAGACGATGTGCTTCCAGATGTCTCTCGTGCAAAAGTGTTCACAAACGTTAACGCACGAAATGGATATTGGCACGTGCAACCCGATGACGAGTCAAGCAAGTTGACAACTTTTGACACACCGTTCGGGCGGTACCGATGGAAACGCATACCATTTGGAATTAGTTTGGCTAGTGAAATATTTCAAAAGAGACTAAACCAGGCTCTTGACCGCCTCGATGGATTACTAACAATCCATGACGACATGGTTATTTATGGGGTGGGTGACACAGAGGAAGAAGCAATGGCGGACCATAATAAGAACTTGGAACAGTTCTTACGACGATGCAGACAGAGAGGCGTGAAGCTGAACGAGAAGAAGGTAAAGGTTATGTGCAAAGAGATTCCCTACATGGGACACCTAGTCACGGCAGGTGGCCTTAAACCTGATCCCGACAAAGTTGAAGTGTGCGCAACATGTCTAAGCCTAACAACGTCCAAGCTGTCAGATAATTTTGTGGGTTTGTGAACTACCTCGCCAAGTTCTTACCTCGCCTAGCAGAGGTGTGGAGCCCATACAGCAGCTGACACGCAACGATGTGGAGTGGCAATGGTGACATGAGCATGAAGCAGCATTTGAGAAGGTTAAAGCTCTTGTGACCCCAGCACCCTTACTAAAGTACTACAACCCAAGGGAAGAGCTGACAGTTCAATGTGACGCAAGTGATAAGGGACTTGGTGCTGCCTTAATACAGAAAGGTCAGCCCGTAGCATTTGCAAGCCGCGACCTAACAGACCCCGAGACACGCTCCGCCCAAATTGAAAAAGATGTTAGCAGTAGTTTTCGCACTCAACAAATTTGACCAATACGTTTACGGTCGTCCAGTGACAGTCCATAGTGACCACAAGCCGTTGTCTGCGATTGCCAGTAAACCCCTGAGGAGTGCACCAAAGAGGCTTCAAGGGATGTTGTTAAAGGTGCAGAAATACGATGTCTCCATTGTGTACAAACCAGGCCGTGAGATGAATCTTGCAGACACCCTGAGCAGAGCCTTCCTGGCAACACTGACAACACCCAAGGAAAATTTGATCGTGTGAATGCAGTTAAATTACTCTCCATGACTGACGAAAGCCTGAAGGAGATGAAGCGCAGCACTCATGATGATGAGATTCTGCAGCAGTTAAAAACTGTCATCCAGACCGGATGGCCACAGGACAAACACCTTCTACCTGTTGTTCTCGCACCATACTTCAGCTACCGGGAAGAGCTGAGTGTGTATGATGGACTTGTCTTCAAAGGTGAACGCCTTATCATTCCGCAACAGATGCGACAGAAAATAAAAGAACGCCTACACAGCTCCCATATTGGCATTAACGGTTGCCTGAGAAGAGCCCGTGAATGTATATTCTGGCCATGCATGTCAGACGAGCTGAGGCAACACATCTCACAGTGTGAAACTTGCAGTAAGTATGAGAGCAAGCAACAAAAGGAAACCCTGATGAGCCATGAAATCGCTGAACGTCCATGGGAGAAGATTGGAACTGATCTCTACACAATTGATGGCAATGATTACCTGCTTGTTGTCGACTACGTCTCCAACTTTTTGGGAGATAGACCACCTAATAGACACGAAAGCCAGCACTGTGATAAGGAAACTCAAGTGTCATTTTGCCAGACAAGGTGTTCCCGAAGTTGTAATCAGCGACAATGGCCCACAGTTTGCATGTGAGCAATTTACCATTTTTGCGAACCAGTGGGGTTTCGAACACAGGCCAGGAAGCCCTGGACATCAGCAAA
This sequence comes from Porites cylindrica, assembly GCA_964035525.1. Lineage (NCBI taxonomy): Eukaryota > Metazoa > Cnidaria > Anthozoa > Scleractinia > Poritidae > Porites > Porites cylindrica. Next base: position 1,976,971 of record OZ037782.1, read on the forward strand.
CCAACGGGAAGGCTGAAGCAGCCGTCAAACAAGCTAAGCGTCTCTTGAGAAAAGCCAAAGAGACCAAAGGAGATCTTTACCTGGCACTCTTGGCAATGCGAAACACACCCACTGAATCCATGGGTACCAGTCCGGCACAACGACTGCTTGGAGGACGTTGCAGAACCCTCCTTCCAACAACAAAGGGGCTGCTGAAGCCACGGACAGTCCCAACAGAAGAAGTGAAGAGGAAAACTCAAGCTTCCCAGGCGAGACAAGCCAATTACTACAACCAAGGGGCTAAAGACCTCCCATCTTTGGAAGAAAGAGACGTGGTTAGATTGAGGCCATTCAGATTAGGACAAAAGACCTGGGAGAAAGCAACGGTGGTGAAGAGATATGACGAACGATCCTATGAAGTCGAGACAGACACTAGATCCTATCGCCGGAACAGGGTTGACCTTAAACAACAATAACCCACTCCGCAGAAGTCGACAGTCATCTGTGAAACAGCACCAGACACCATCATGAATCAAGATCCGACCACGGCCAAGTCTAACAACGAAATAAAAACAAGTCAATCGACCAGCCAGCCCCAGGAACCGCACCAGGACACACCCAGTACTGTCTCGCAACGCCCCAAGAGGACCTCTAGAAGCCCAGCGTATTTAAAGGACTATGTTCATTAGGGACCAGGAAAGACAATCGTTTAGATATCATCAACCGGACTTGTCGCATATTGTTTATTGATTTTTCATTGATTTTATGCTGATTTTATATTCGTGGACATTGACTGACACACATTTTATAGTTTGAGACATTGTGATTTCTTCTTCGGTTTTAAATCGTCTTTAAGCCAAAGGAAGGGGGCTGTTACGTGATGTACAAGTTCCTATAAATACAATTATAGTACCGTGAGTGACAGGCGCGTGATCGACATACAAGAATATCTTTTATGTTTTGTTATTATGTAATCACTTGAATAAAGACTGTGATCGGAATAACATCGAGTATCTTTGTAGAACACTTAACACTACGTGAAAATTAACTCTGCAAGACATCAACACACCGAAAGAACCCAAAACAGAGCGGGATTGTAGCCATAGACAGCTGTTTCGCCCTCAACGAAAACGATATATCGATCGCTCATCGTTTACCGCCAACGAAGAAAGTGAAAGATCGACTAATTGTCAAGTTCACTCGAAGAGAGAAAAGAGACGAAATTTACAGCAAGAGGAAAAACTTAAAATCTAAGCGGACTAAAGATCTCCCGTCTGTGGTCTGCGAGCCGGAATCTGCGGTTGTAAGTCATAAAGCACAAATTCATGTCAATGAAAGCTTAACGCCATACGGAAAACGACTACTGGGCAGAATCTTACAATTCAAGCGCGACCACAACTACAAGTTTATTTGGACGGCTAACGGTAAAATAATGCTGAAGAAAACGGAGAGCTCCACTACGAAATGTCTCGTAACCCATGAGGAATTCGAAGAGTTTCTTGACGAGCTCAATTAATTAGCTATCAGTTTAATGATATTACGGAGGTAAAAATGGCTGATTACCAGGAAAACGTAAGTAGTTGTTTACCATTTTATGATTTAACTGATAGAGAATTTCATGCTATGGTTGGCAGCTGGCCGGATAGGCGTCATGATCTTGACCTTTACGATCTACTCCCAAATCCAAATAAATTCGACGAGTGCGAACCAGATTTAATGTTAAATACCCCCTGCTCAGAATATTATTCAGTCCGTAGCTTTAATAAAATGCTTGTAAATTCAGACGCAAAATCTTTTTCAATTCTTCACTGTAATATTAGAAGTTTATCTAAAAACCCAAATCTATTAGAAGAACTATTATGCTCCCTTGACTCCAAGCTGGATATACTTGGAATTACAGAAACTAAATTAGGTGAGAAGTCTATTTCTAATGTAAATATCAAAGGCTATAATTTTTTTCACACGGACTCGCCAACAAACGCAGGTGGAGCTGCTTTATATATAGCTGATAATCTTAAAGCTGTGCAGTCACGACTTTCTTGTATTTTGCATTTATACAGCCAGTAAAAATAGCATGAAATGTGTAGGCCTTTTGCAGCATTTTAAGCTCAGTACATTTATCAATTATTTAAAAAGTAAATTGAAGTCAAAAACAAAGAAAAATGATCTCAAAACCATGAACGATGTTTCCCTATAATCGACCCCTTGCTAGAACAATTTCTTGCCTAGACTTTGCTAACTCCGAACTTTCTACATTATTATATGCTATGTATTCAGTGTATTCATTATTATACCCTTTTTTTAGGCCCAGACTTTTCATATCGTTTGTGAATGTGGGAAAAGCTACAAAACCAAAGGTGGATATGAGAGACACGGGACCGCAAAACATGGGAACCTCGAAAGTGAGTCCGCTACAATGTTCACAACCTACAGAGTATTAAAGAAAGGAAGGTGTTTAATTTAAGCAGAAAGAATGAGCTGACTGTATTCATATTTGAATTAGAGGAAAGATCTGATGAGTTCTTTTATCTCAAAACAATCTATGAATCACTAAGAAAGAAAGGAGATGTTGAAAAGTTTTATTCTAATTTTTATGGAACTGTTGCATTGAATGCCACCAAGTACTTCAAAGGACTCACACGGAATGCAGCAACATTGTTGGCAACCAAGGTGGCAGACACTATGATTGGAAACTCAAAAAAACAGAAGTTATCTTCTGTAAGCAATGAGTCCATCCGTGAATTGACAGACAAACAAAAGGCTGGGCTACAATATGTGAGCGGTTATGTGTTGCAAAACCTGCACAAGAAATATGGTAAAGTTAACTCTATTGAAAGCCAACAAGCGATGACCATCCTTAAGGCTGGAAAACTGGATAGCATGAAATTGAACACACAGAAACAAGAACTGATTTCAAGCTTGAACAGAGGGGGGCTCTGGACAGTTACATTGCCAGCTTTTAAGATCTTTTTGAAGACTGATGAATATTTCAGGCAATCAACTTCAAAAGCTGGTTTACAGAGAATTGACATTGTTGGAATTACCAAAACCTCAACTACGGACAGTGATGTCTTGGCCAACTATCAACTAATTGTATCCGAGGCAGACTGTGATTCTACTAACTATGACTAAACCAAAGGGTGAAAATACCATAAGTAACATAGCTTAACATGATGAAAACAATCCATAGCTGGTACTAGCCTTGAAGTAAGTGAGAAAAAAGTTTGCGAATCATAGTGCAAGAAAAACAACAGTCTGCAAGCTAAGAAAGCAAACATTGTTCGCTCAGATATCGCCAAACTCACAGGCCACAGAAGTAGAAATTTCCCCAACGACTACGATGAAGCCGACGAAGAAGAGCGACGACGACTCTCTCTTGCAATATCCAAATGAAATTATGACAAAAAGCAAATATTGGCAGTTTCCGACATCACAACAACTGTAGCTCCACTCGACCATCGATGGCAGCGTCCAAAAGAAAACAAACTGCCTCCTTCATTTTCGGGTTTTAAATATCAAAGATTTCTTCATGAATCCAGCCATGATGGGGTCTCTCTCTAAACAACTCAGCAAGAGTCTTTCATCTTTGGCTGCTCGAAGCGTTTTCCTGGTTTCAAAAGGGCAGTATACTTCTTTTATCTGAACGCCGAGCTTTCATAAGCGAGGACTGATGATTCTAAAAACTCTAACCTTTGCCGATTGTTGAAACGAAGTTATCTTTAACAGTCGGATGTAAAATCAATCCTTGCACATTTCCATGTTCTTAGCTGAATGAGTTTTACAGCGTTGGTCTTGAAAACTGAGTTTGAATTTGGCAAAGGTAGTAGTCTGTTTCAGCCAATCAGTTGGCACCTTTTTGGCAACTTCCCTTATCGCGAGCAACTTTTTGCATTCTGAGCAATTTCTCTAGTTATCTTTTAATTCTGAGATATCGGAGTAGCTTTTAGTGCTTAAATTGCCTTTCTTCCGTTTTTCCAATGTGTTAGTAGACAATTTATGAATTTCCTGTAAAAAAAAGAGCCTCTCTGGTGAAGAAGGTCATTCAACAATGTTATTGGCTTATTACATTTTTTGGTTTTAATTGAGGACAAATTAATTTAGCAACGCTGGTTATGCCACAAAATTGCACAAAAATGATTAGAAATCTTACTTTTGTTGTACAATTTGCATATTTTAGCATCAGACAGAAAAGGAGCAATTTTTGAGCAACTTTTTGAGAAATTACGGGAAACTTTTTGGAAAATCTTGAGCAACTTGTGCCCTAACCATACCCCACTTGCGTAGGCTCCAACTTCGACTGTTCCTTTGTTCAATTTTAAGTCACGTAATTTCAAGTCCTTCTGACGCACTAAACTAGCCGCAATCGCAGAAATCCTCTCCGGAAGCCCCGAGGGATCGTCGTCCAAACTAACTGAACAATGGCTCATCGAATGCCAAAGCTTAACTAAAGGCCTTAGCAACATCGTATAACAATGACTGCCTGCTAAGACCGCTAAAAGGCGAATGTTTGCGAAAGGAAATCGTTTACCAAGCCACTATCACTACCGGGGGAAAAACTGAGACGTATGTAGGTCTTCCAGCCACAGAATTTAAAGCAAGATAGCGAAACCACCAAATGTCATTTAAAGATGAAAATAAACATAATGACACCGAGCTCAGCAAGTACCTCTGGCAACTAAAAGAAAAAAAAATGAATTCACAATTTCATGGAAAATTCTCCCAAGGGATAAGGCCTACACAAACCTCACAAAACGTTACAATTTATTACCGAGAAATTGTTCATGTAATCCGCAAATAATGGCGACTTTAATCAAGCGCAATCAACTCGTATCTTCTTGCAGACATCGGAGAAATTACATTTTTAAGTATAGTTAATGTACATTAAACAGCCAATCATAAGCGCGCCTAATATGCATTTTCGAATTTTGAAGTTAGCAACTGTTAGTGTCGCGCAATCATGCTGCGATGTAAACTTAACGATAGCCCAGTGTGTATGGGGATTAACTGATGAGTGGACCAACTGACTGTTGGTCTACGAAACAAATTTGTATTAAATTAACACTAAAATAAACAAAGGTTACATAACAAGTTGAACAGAAAACAAAGGATAATAGTGAACAAAGGGTACGTAGAGAATCAAAATGCAGAATACACAGCATAGTATTTAGACTAAAGATAGTATTGAATGAAGGTTAAGTAACATAAAGAAGTTTAAGTCAAAAGATACTTATGAGCTAAGTATAAACGATCCCTATTCAGGGCCCCTGAACATTCATATAGATAAACACTAAAACAAAATCCTAAAGTAGAGCCTTAAAACTTAACGTAATATATGGATTTAGCCAGGGCTAAAAGCGAAGCTCTCGATAATATTTATATTTTGTTCAAACAAAGAACAAAATCGTGTAATGCTAAGCGGCTAAGGCAACGCCGGAGAACGACGAAAAACAACAATAGGCCTAATTAGCAGAAAAGGAACTTTGCACGTGCAGCACACTATTTTGTACATTTCTTTGCCATTGTTATGCACGACTGCAACGTTAAACTTCCAGAAACTTCTTAGTTACACGTTTTATGGAACTGAAGTGTCGTACGCTTTCTCGTTCACTTTTTTTTCACTGCCGCTCACTTTCACCTTGCATTGGTGGTCGCTAGCATTTCTCATTTTCTCACCACCGCTACAAAATTTTCATGTTGTTCTTCCAACAAAAAAATGTCTCCTTTGTTTTGTATCTCTCGCTCTAGATCTCTGTCGCTCTTTATCTCGCTAAGCTTCGCTGGCCTGCCGCCTACTTTCTCTTTTTCTCTGTCTTTCTCTTGCTCTATATTCCAAATTTGTGGACATAACAATTAATCTACTTTAGAAAACACGGCTACAGAAACAATTTCCGCTTTCCGTTTTCTGCTTTATTGACTCTTTAGTTGTCTCTGCTTCACAAGACGCGGGTGGCTATGCGATTTCCCGTCAAAATAACCTCGAGTTACATTTGGATCGCCATACCTGTTGAATGAATTATTTTACATTGGTATGCCTGTGGTGCGGACGGTCGGGCGGTCGGTCGGTGTACGGTCACGTGTTTACCAAATTTTCTCGGATGGGTAGTTTACCGCATTTTCTTAGCCATGGTGCTCCGCTGCGCGCGCTTCGCGCGCGAGAGCTCCTCTAATAAAATCCCCACCAAAGGCCTATGAGTACCAAGACCAGCACACAAATTACAGGATCCCTGAAAAGGGCCTTAAGCGCTCGGGAAGCAACAGGCCATAGCTATAAATATAGAAAAAGAAAAAGGATCAAAGACATTGTTAAAAGCTATTTAAAAAGATGTTTACAAGAACTTCACCTACCACAACAAATCCACAGAGTTTTATGTGTAGTAAATGCGATTTTTTGAGTGAAAATCTTGTCCGTTATTTAACCCAAAAGCGCAAGGGAAGATAATTGCGCGCTCCCGTATGCTTCTTTGGTGATCAGTAGTTTGTTTGTGTCATGACATGAGCTATTAGGGATTTGGTCTGTGCATTCACATTCCAATGAACTAAAATAGTCCAAAAGTCAAAATATAAGAAACTAAAGCTAAGATCCCTCCCATAGCAAGTGCTGCATTGTTGCGCGAACGCGGTCGCTAAGCTTGAATATTCACGTCGCGTATTATACCTGGTAGTTTGCGGTCATATCGAAGCGTAAAGGTCAACAGTGGTTGTTGATGAGCGAGCAATTATTGTGCAGTTGCGATGGGTTTTGTGGAGCCAGCGAGCAAGAAGCAGGAGCACACGTTACCTGCAGATTAGCCGATGGCAATTTGGAGCGGATTCGTCGATTATTCTCGAATTTATAGCGCTTCGTGTGAAGGCGCGTGGAGATGGTCCGTTTGTTTTGTTACCTACAATTGCAAAACTCAACAAAATGCCACTTAAACCGGCCAGGAAAGACAAGGATACGTTCAGTTGAAGGTATCTTAGCTTTAGCTTGTTATATTTTGACTTTTGGACTATTTTAGATCATTGGAGTTTCGACGACTCATCGCATTTAATAATTTGTCCATGTGAATATTGATATATTCATTCAGCGACACATACTACGTCTGGGCCGCCTGTGGTGCATTGAAAAGTAAAGTCGGAGAAAGTCTGTGGTGTTTTATTAAAGTGTATGGCAACTTCGCAAGTTTTCTTGTTAGTTTTCATGGATGATTTGTGGTTCCTGAATCTAACTTTGCATTCAGTAGTAGTAGTAGAGCCAACATGCTGGAGATTGCATTTTTAGCAGCGGACTAAATAAACGACATTAGTGAACTTACACGACAGCCGTTGTTGTACAAAGTATATATATATTTAACAGTTATTCCTCGAGCCCGAATGTGCTCTGAGTCAATAGCCCATGAGGCCGAAGGCCGAATGGGCTATTGACTCAGGGGCCATGAGGGCGAGAGGAATAATTGTTTTAGTAAAATCCAACTAGTTGGTCAAAAATATCGAGACTAAAAAAATTTTAGGTAGTTAAAAGCTGGTCAAAGACTTTAATCCTTTTCTGCCGCCAAAAAGCCCGCGCTTTTCGCTACTAGTGGGCTATAACATATAGCCTAGTAGTAGCTCAACCAATCAGAACGCAGCATTGATAATAGACCACTAGTTGGATTTTACTAATATAAATTATTATTACATTTTCTTAACGATTCAGGTTCTGTTGCTTGGTATGGACTTGTCCCCTGGGCTGCAGGTAAGTGCTGGTGTTTCTGTATAATCATGAAACAGCATTAAATACGTATTTTTACATCGTTACATAAATAGAGTCGAACCTCGTTTAACAGAGTCACCTCAATCTTAATGCTAAAGCCTGGTTTCCATATGATCACTACGATCGCTGAAAAAAACGTTTAGCGATCGCAGCGATCATATGGAAACCACTCTCCAGCGATAGCAGCGATCACAACATTCTTAGCGACAACGATCACTGAGATAGACTTCAGTTCTATCTCAGCGATCTTGGCAATCGTAGCGATCATATGGAAACCACTCTCCAGCGATCACAGCGATCACAGCGACAGCAAAAGTACCAGGATGTATTGCGTACGCTCACGCTTTTCAAGGTGTCTGCCAACACAAACATTGAGAGAGCAATCGACTTGGCTCTTTTAATGGAGGAAGTGCAAAAATACGACTGTCTTTACAACAAATTTTCAAAGGAATATAGAGACAAGTACAAGAAAATCAGCTGCTGGAAAGCAATCGGAGAGAAATTCTACGTCCTGAACATGAGTTATCTTCGTCGTCGTCTTGTACGTCGAAAAACACCCATAATTACAAGAAAACACACCTCAAGTAGGAGTCGACGATTCACAGCCGCCATGCTGATGCTGATTTTGAGGAATCGCGCGAGCTATGTTGTTACACCCAGGTCCCCTCGGTCTTCATTCAGCGATCGCAGCGCTCATAGGGAAACCATCAATCGCTACGATCGCTGAGATCGCGGAACCATTTTTGTCAGCGATCGTAGCGATCATGTGGAAACCAGGCTTTAGTTACACGTTTTATAGAGGAAACGTCGTAGGTGTTCTCGTTCACTTTTTTTCACTGCCGCTCATTTCACCTTGCATTGGTGCCGCTAGCATTTCTCATTTTGTCAACGCCGCTGCAAAATTTTCATGTTGTTCTTCCAACAAAAAAATGTCTCCTTTGTTTTTTATCTCTCACCCTAGATCTCTATCACCCTTTTTCTCGTTGAGCTTCGCTGGCCTGCCGCCTACTTTCTCTTTTTCTCTGTCTTTCTCTTGCTCTATAATCCAAATTTGTAGACATGACAATTAATCTAAGCTCAATACTTTAGACAACACGGATACAGAAACAATTTCGGCTTTCCTTTTTCGTCTTTATTGACCCTTTAGTTGTCTCTGCTTTACAAGAAGCCGGTGGCTATGCGATTTCCCGCCAAAATAACCTCGAGTTGCATTTGGGTTGCCACACCCGTTTCAAACGTCGTGCTACTGCCGTGCCGAACTCAATTCAAAATTATAAATATAATATATAGATTTAGCCACAGCTAAAAGCGAAGCTCCCATTGATAAATTTATAACTTAAATCAAACAATAATTTTGTATTCCACAAATCAGTTAACTTAAGGGCACATTCATTTGACTTTTGAGGGAAAAGCTAAGTGATTTTGGAGTGAAACAAATCTTGTATCGAGTTGATATAGCCTTATATGTACACCCCCAAAAATAGTCTTCGGTCACATTTAAGAGCAATAATGGCTCTTGATCACCGCAGATAAGGCGTGGAAAACAAATTCTTGGAAAACAAATTAGGCCGAATTTTTTTGCGTTCGACAAGTTTACAAATTCTTGACAATAAATCTCGGTGCGTGCAAACCATTCTTTTATTTTTTTTATACACCACATCTGAGGAGAAAGAGTACTATGAGGCGCTGTTTTTATCATACAGACCTCGTACAAAATGCAGTATTTCACAATTTTTCAAGACAAATTGCATTCATTCAATACTCAGGACCACCGAAGCACGCGTGGACTTTTAATTATAGCGAAACCGTTCAAAAAATGTCCAAAATCACCCACACGGCCAGCCGGTTCTAACTTTTGACAAGCGCCAAATTTGCGAAGAAATTTACGCTTCAACGTGATAAAGAATTCATTGAGTCTATTTTTTATTAATGGTTTTATAAGGATGTGTAATCTTAAAAAGCGTTTGATACGCTCGGCATTTTGAGTACTCCTGCACGCGATGTTTATGAACGCCTGAAAACAAACGGCAAAGCGATGAAAATTACACTTTTGAGACTACCAACAATCAATAAAGAAATATAATTCGGTTGAACATTTACAGAGACAACAATTTTCATTCACAAAAACAAATGAGTATTTAAGTGTCTCTAAGAATCCTCAAGTCTTTACTAGTAAGCTTAAAGATTAAGTTTATGTTTTAAGCCGCCGGTTTCCCGGTGTTTGCCGTTTTCAAAGATGAACTCACGACAAGAAAATCGTTCAAAGCTTTCTTTCTACAGCCAAAATTACAACTAAATATTCTTCGGAAAGTTTTTTCTTTCTATTTACCGTGAATTAATATCGACTAAAGGCTTTTTAAAGTTCTGTAAGCTTAGGCTTATTATATCAAACCTCATACTAGGTCAGAACAGTGTCTAAGTCAAATCTTAATACAAACATGCATAAACTAGCTTCATAAACTGCGCCGCTGGACTTCATGAAATTAGATATAAATACAATAATTACTCGGGCTTACCATATTTCGAAATGCAGCTCCTGAAAGCTATCAAGTAAGGCAAGGATCGCTTAAGCCTTTATAATTCTCGTACGCATCCAGCAAGATGAAAACCAAAAACGATGCCATCCGAAATCGGATTGTCGGCTTTGACAAGCGACGCATTTCTCAACCAAAAACCCAATAAACAAACCAGCCATGAATAAGAGAACACTCTTGATAGCAGCTGTATTTCGCTTTTACATCCAGTGGAAAAAGACAGTTAAAAACATCACAAGTTGACTCAAAACTCTGTCAGCTTCAGATGTCAAAGTAAACAACTTTCAAGATGCTGCATAAATTTTCCTAATGAACTCACCTGTCAAATTTTAACCAATCAGAGCATAAAAATTGGACGTGGAGCGTGACCAACATGTGACCATGGTAAAGAAAGGTCTTCCCCGTCTGTATTTTAAAAAAACCGGTTGAATTTTTGCGTCTGAGGTCAGTTTGAAATCAAAATCGTAATAGTGCGGGGCGATGCTGACATAAACACAACATATTTGATATGAATTTAAAAAAACTAAACGTGAGCCTGCAATTATTTGAAAACGAGTAAATTGTCAGCGGATAACTTCAAAAAAATACTCGACCTTGATGGGTCGACATCTGAGCCAGCGATACGGTCAGGTGATACTGGTCAGCGGATACCCTGTTTTGATAGCTGTCAATTGATGACAACATTGATGTGCAATCAGCTTTCTCCTGGGCTCCCAAAGCAGCTAGAAAGTGTGAGAGTAAACATTGGTATGCCTGTGGTGCGGACGGACAGGCAGCGGGCGGGCGGTGTACGGTCACGTGATTACCAAATTCTCTGGGATGGGTAGATTTACTTACCCATGGTGCTCCGCAGGCGCGCTTCGCGCGCCAGAGCTCCGCTAATTAAAATACTTTTAAAAAGTTTGCTAGGCCGTTTCTTTGCTTTTGTGTTTTGTTTTCGGCAACAGCCGCGCGTTCTATTCGACTGAATTAAATTCGCCGTCTGAGACCAAGTCGTGCTAGTGTCGTGCTGCAGTCGGGTTACAGTCGAGCCAGCTTAGCACGGCAGTAGCACGACGTTTGAAACAGGCCTTACATTTGTATGCCTTGGTGCGGACGGACGGTCGGTCGGTCGGGCGAGCGGGCGTACGGTCACGTGATTACTAAATTTTCTAGGATAGGCACAGGGTCCAGAGGAGTTTCGTGTTAATAAATGAATTACTTATTTAAAGTCTCACCTTGAAAAATGTCTATACCTATCGCTTAGCACGATTAAGTAGCCCAATGGGATCTTTATAAATCTACTGTAAACGATTTCTTCCCTTCTTATCTGACCCAGATCGACTTTTGAAAGCCATATCCTCGCTGGCGCACGGCCCCTCTCCCGAAGGGCGACCGAGGTACGAAGTGCCGAGCCCTCAGTCTCTTGGTTTGCGGTCTAAAGTATGTGTAACGAAACTGTAACGCGATCAAAATAACCCATTTTTTCAGAGGTTTTCGACGGGTTTTGATGTTCTAACGACAAACACATCTCCTCTGGACCCTGTGGGATAGGTAGATAACTTTATTTTCTTACCCATGGTGCTCCGCTGCACGCGCGCGCTAGGACTTCGCTACAATGTATCCCGCTTATACCAGCACCCCTTATTATTAAAGTAGACAACTGACACTCGTTTCTTGCCCAATCGACTGATTCTCACGAGGACGCCAACCATGCTTATGCGCTGCGGACCCTTCATTTTAAACTGTGTTGAAATAAATCTCTCCTATTTGAAGGTAAAAACCTTCTGTTGATCGACAGCATGTCGACGTTCCCAGCGCTACAGTACGCTGGATAGGATGAATTTTATACATCAGATTCTGAATATTATCAAGTGGTCATATCACAAAGGTCAAACGTGTTATGAAGTGAACATATTAATCTACTCGTTGGAGAGAAAATAGGAAACTAAAACCAAGCGGCATTTGAGGCAACAGAAGTGCAGGCCTACTGACTCTTTTTATCATTAACTGTAGTGTGTGAAGTTTTGTGCCGCGTGCCATGGTTTTTGTCACAATTATGTTGCCTGTCGACGCCTGTCACTTTTAACCAATTAGATCGCTGCATTCGTCAGCGAACGCGGGGTATTTAAAAATCAATAACTTGCTTGCAGGCTCACTTTTTCTTAGCCCATTCTGCTCTCGTGGTGGCAGCTCCGCCGCCAAAAATTTTCCTTGAACTTGCACAAGTGAGCCTGCTCGCAGACTACCCTGACCTACCTACCTACGTATAGTAACTACTACCTAACTACATAGACACACCCACTGAGAACCTTACTGAGGCAAGTTTGTTTTCAACAATAATCACTTAATACGCCGGGGTGTGTAATGCCTGAATATGACGATGGTAACTTTCTCTATAAGAAATACAAATATTTTTTTATCTTAATACTCATAACTTTCCCAACAGGTTTGGCATTGGCATTAACTGCTGTTGGCTCAGCAGCTAATCATCGTTGGCCGTCAACTGATCCCTGTGGATGCATAAAGTACTTCTGGCCTGCAAGTAAAGAAGAAATTAAAGCAGTCCAGGAGTTTTTTAAAACCAAAACAGTGAAACTACAACAGGTACGAGAAGTGATTTAACTATTAATCAATGATGATGATGATCACGATCATGATCATGATCATCATGGCTGGCTAACCTGAGAAAACAGCCAGCATTTCGCGACGCCACCACTGGTTTCCCCCCAAAATGACACGGGGAAACCAGTGGTGGCGTCACGAAATGTTGGCTGTTTTCTCAGGCTAATGGCTGGCTTGCTAGTTCAAAGGGTCCTTACGTGTTCACCTATCATAGTTAACAAATAGATTCCATGTTTCCGTGGGTCTGTTCAGTAATAGATCACAGATGACGTCAAAATGTGGTAAAAACAAAAAAGGGGCACACGAGCCGCAGGCGAGTGTGTCACTGATGTTTTTACCACATTTTGACGTCCTCTGGGATCTATTACCGAACAGACCCACGGAAACATGGAATCTATTTGTTTTATACAATGATCAGAAAAGAAAAAAGACCGATACGCATACCCGCCTCGTACCGCTTGACTGTTTTAAGATTTGTGCTAGTTTAGGCATTTTTTAAGTCCCAAACGCTATATTTCGTCTCCATTTCTTCCTTTTTTCTTTATCTTACTTGTATACAGTTTCTTCGAAAAGTTTTTCAACGTCTTTTCTTGCTCAAAGCAGAATAATGGCGAAAACAGCGAGTCTATCTTAGCGATGATGACACACGATGGCAACTGTTGTGAAGATTTCGTGTAGTTTAGGCATTCTTAACTTGTACTAAAAAAGAGCTCTTTTTCTCTCCTTTTCTCCTTTTTTCTTCTTTGTAAATAGTTCTTGATAAGTTTTTTTCGAGGCTTTCACTTGCTTTAATCAGAAATAATCTCGCAAACATTTTCAAAACCGCACGCCATGTTGAAAAAAACAAAGAGAACCAGTTTTCGGTGACGTCATCCATGTATCTGTACTCCAATAGATCATGGGCAACGACCAATCACAGCGCGCGTAGCATTCACATCATTGTATAATTACCCGGCCTTCCTTTCAGGAAGAGACGGGTATAGTTCTGGCCTGGGTTTCTCCTTCGTCGTCGAATCGCCCTCTGCCCTTTAAGGCGCATGCCTGTACTGGTGGAATATCAAGAGATCGATTTGCGGCAATTTCATTGGCTTAGAGGCAAAATCTCTTTGACACGTTGTCGAGAACAACAGGCAGTTTTTGGTCAGTCGGTAGCGTTAACGTTGTGGTTTAGTTGCCTCTATGAGAAATCGACAATTATGTTGATTGAAATGTTTAGTGGTATGTGTTGTCTAGAGGATAATGCATCCCGGAACTGTCAGACAGACACAGTGGCTCAATCCGTTTAATCGAGATCGGCGTTGCGATCGCTGGTTGCGAGAAGAAGACATGTTAAAAGGTGGGTAATTTTCCCTTTTTATATTTAGTGCAAGTCCCGAGAATTTATATAGCAGTTGAAGAAACACTATTTGGGTTTGTTTTGGCGAGTAAGGGTGCACTGAGATGCAAGGAAGAAGCAGTTTTGTAAAACGTATAGACCGTTTTTGTGCTAAATTGTACAATTAACTTGACTGTTCGAAAACGTCCACACACGTCAGTGTAAACACCTTAGAAATTTTATGCTTTATAGCTTCTCAAAGCAGTAAGACACATTAGAAAATTTAAAAGCAGAGGAATTGCTCTGATTTAGTAATATAGCATAGTTTTTACCTAGTTGCGGGAAAGTGGCAGTAAATTAACGTTTCGGAGCATTAATTTTTATTCATCAAAACAAACAAATCTGAATGTTCATCGCAGAAGTTTGTGCTTGGTCCAAGTCTCGTGCTTCCCGGCGGTGTCGGTATAAAAACGGAAACTTTTAATTACTATATCGAGGGAAAAAAATATTCTTTGACTTTTTTGGCATATATGGATTAACTTGTATCGAGCTCGCACGGAAGCGGCAGGTTTGTAAAGCACGTAGCATTGGTTGATGCTAAAATTCGACATGATTTTGATCAATCAAACAACATCTCATTGTTAAATTATATCAAAGATTACATGTAAGCTTATAGCTCTTTAAAAAATGGGCGATTGCTTACTATCGAATTTCGATTTTGCAAAACTCCATTTTGATCTATCGAACATTATTAGAAATTTCAAAATTATCGATGCTAGAAATTTTTCTGAACGAGGTACACAGTATAGGTTTAGGTTTTCTGTGGTTACTTCTTTACTTGTTGTTGAATCAATAGCAAGGCAATGAAAGATTGACATGCCCTTTACTCATTTACTTTCTTTTTTTTTTTCAGAGAAGATGAACTTGATCCCAAATCAAACGATAAGTGCAGCAACACTTTTCGAGGTTTTCTGATGATGAATTAACTAAAAGAAGATGCCGGTAGTTTGTCTTTGAAGTACCTGTATCAGAGTGACAACGATATGAATAAAGATCTTACTCATGGGAGCTGGGTTTTGTACTCCTTTGTAGTAATTTAGCATGTGCAATAATCACTTCAGCAACCAAAACAAATTTAAAATCCTGACATAATGATTCCAGCCATTATGTTCTCTTCCTCTTCATATAGGGTGTTAGTTCAAAGTTTTTTCCCTCAAAATATTAGTTTACTACCTAAGATTGTGACCGAAGCTCATGCTAATTTAAAGAAATTAAAAGAAAACTACTGCAACACTAGTTTGAAACATTATGCAGTCATAGTCAAGTACACCCCTCTGCAATGTCCGAGTCTTTCCAGTCTGATTTGTTAGCCGGTAGTATGTTCCAGTTATTCATCATCAATTCATCATCAAAATTCATATGGGCTGTAGTGCATTACTGCATAGTGCACATTTTCCCCCGGCGCTCTATCTAATTATGAACGAAAAGAAGGTCGGGTTCACGCACTCGTGCGTCTTGTTGATGATAGATCGCGCAAGATGTTTAAAGATTCGCCCCATGTAAGGGAATCCGGATTCCGGAATCCACGAATTTTTTGCTTGTGGAATCAGGAATCCTAAGCTTTGGAATCCGGAATCCAACACTAAGAATCCGGAATCCTACTAAAGATTGGAATTCGGAATCCAACTTACTAAAGATCCACTCCAGATTAAATTGAGCTACTCGCCCGAAAGAAAAACCTTCAGTCTATGGAAAGCCTCCCTAGGGTATAGACCTGAACGTGACGACATAATATCGGCATATCTGGTGTCAAAACAATAGTTCACGAGCTCCATATGAAAGATCGAGGTCACGGTCACATGATTAAAATTCTATAATAGCGAGGGAACCCTTGCTTATGAGCGGCTGGGGGGATCAAAAAATTCGGGGTTATCAAGGGAACACAGCGCAGCCTTTTTAAGGTATAAATTGAATAGTTATGAGTAACTTCGACCTCTGGCTATGTTTGATTCTCTGTTGTTCACTCGTTTCGCTGAATTTTAAAAAATCAAAAGCGATTTTATGCGAGCTTTTTGACCTGGCATAGGACTGGAAAAGGTGCACCTGGGGTGAACCTTTTGTTGAACCTTCCTGGTCCTCCTGGTTCACAAATGAAAATAAACGTCTACGTTCAACAGTTTAACTAAAAAGAAAAAAAAATTCACAGTCTCCTAGTGCCTAATTTGGTCCTAGTAGTTTCGCTGAGAACATTTTCATAGTTTCGATAATCTTTATTTGTCGAGAAATAAGCCAGGAACTGTCAGAACCGTACCAATCAGCTGTCACTAAAGTAATTACGTGCAAGGACGCGGTGGGTGCCTTTTTCATTCATCCCCCGTCATTCGAGTGAAATCTCGCCACCTCTTCGATCAGACCAGTTTGAACTTTGTTGTTTGTTGGATTTTTCTTTTCTACTTTTTCTTTTTTAAAAAAGACGTTATTGGAAAGCACCAGCAAAAACGAAAGGCTGAGAGAGAAAGGTACCTGTAATACTGTGTTGTGAAATTTTACACCAATTTTTAGCTGACTGCGATAGATCTAAACGTGCCAAAGGTAAAGCTGCATGATTTTTCGTTTGTGTTGATCTGTTGACTGTGCTGAACGTGGCGGCAAGCAAGTCACAATCATGAACAAAAGAAACGTTAAGTGTGTAGTTTTAAGCCCGCTGATTGATTTTTTTTTCTCAGTCATAATTGAATGTAATATAAATTTTACGTGGTTTGCTCTCGCATGCTGTCCAGCAAGGATGCTTGCGTAGCGTAAGTCAATGAAGAACAAACAAGTTCAGCTCTACAGTTTTGACTGAAAGCGGGCAAATCAGGCTATCTTTGACTACGTTTTGAGCCATTTTGTCTACTAAGCCACTTTTTGAACTCGATTGAAATGGTTCAGCAACGACTAGACCAAGTAACTGTTAGTTTTGGGCTTGCAGACTGTCAAGAGTTAGTTAATTTTTTTTTTTATTTTGACCAGTCAAAAACGTCGAGACGTGACAGCGTAAAAATATATTTGGTGGATCAACGTGGTCCTGCCACCGTCTGAATTTTTTTTTTAGCCTTGCTATCATTCTTAGACAATTAAGTGACACAGTCAACTTTAGTAACTTTAGGGCCGCGCTGACCGGGACACCACTTTTGTCAACTTGAAGTCCAATTTAATCTTCTGTAGTGCTCTTTTTAACTGTCAATCTTTTACTGAGTATATATGGTTATCCCATCGTAGGAGAACTGTATTTTATTGTGGACTATTTGGCTAAAATTCGTGTCTTACGAGTCATATGAGAAAGTGTGAAAGCAAAATTCAGTGAAGACGTGATATCTAACGCACGTGTTCTACAGCTTACTGTGTCTTTATAAATGAAAGTTTAACAAAAGAGGCAGTAACCGAATTTAGTTTTTTGCGCTATGACTATGATTCCAATAAAAAGTAGAAAGAGAAGGAAAAAAACATGTTAAAAAGAAACCAAGCTGTTCATCGTGATAGTTTGGAGGTGATTAGCGATTGGCGGCTTTTAACGTTTTGTTCAGTTCTAATTCTTCGAAATACTGTTTTAATGTTCCAAAATAATTTGCAAACATGTTTCGACGTAGCCTGTTCCAGGCGTTCGGACAGGACAAGGAAAACAACGAATGTAACGACATACAAACAAAATGAACCTTCTATTATATTATTGGTGGATAGCAAAAGACTTGATTAACCTTCGCTGGTTTTTTGATATGGCATAGATAGGAAAAACTGATTTGGAGTTACACACAAACTTTGTTGGGCCGTTTTCTTGCAAATTGCAGCTCGATTTTCCCATGCAATGACTGTACCTTTTCCCAATACTTTATTATGTAGCAATCGAATGAATAAAAGTGAATATTTAGGAATGATTTGCAAGAGATATTTTGTTTCTGCTAATTAGTTATTTTTCTATCTACATGACTGAAAATAGAGTTCGCAAAAATAGAGTAAGTGAAAAATAGTCTTGAGGTCAGTCTCACTCTCTACTAATCACTAAACCAGCTCCGAGATCCTCGATCCCTAATCAAATGGAGATTTGGACTAGATGAATCGAAGAACAAAATTTAAAATTGCGATGTCGGTGTTTCGCCACGTTTTTTTGCGGTGATGCGATGTTTGTTATTTTTTTCCGCGGTGTTGCGGTGTAGACAGTCCCCCAATGTCCCCCCTCTTTATTATACTTTAAACCCTTACGGAACAGTAAAACATTTCTTCACGTAATTTATAAATCGAAAAAGAAAACAAACTTGTTATGCATCAAAAACAACGTCTTTCAATATAGTAAGATTCGAACACGAAACGAAATGCGACGAAAAGCATTAAAACAGAAAAAAAAATTGGAATCCAGCCCTTTTTGGAATCCGGAATCCACTGAGCTGGAATCCGGAATCCAGTACTAGGAATCCGGAATCTACAGGGTGGAATCCAGAATCCAAGACTGTCATGGATTCCCTTACATGGGGCGAAAAGATAATAAAACTAAAAAACTACTGTACACATAACCTTTATCCTTGTTGGTCTGTTAAGCATTCATGTTATTAGTCTTACATTTTTTTTTAACTAGTTTCTAGTCTTTGCCGAGTTTTCTTTTGAGGGCCTAGCTGTAAACCACTTCTTGTGACGCTCTTCTCACATGCTGACATTTATTCGTTATATCGCGGTATATTTGCGTTTGCCGTTGTGGATTGTGTTGGTTATAACGAGTATCTTGTTAAATAGGGGTTCTGTTCCAAACATATGCATTTTACTGGAATTTTGGCTGAGCTGAAGAAAATCGTTCGTTTTACAGAGGACTTCGTTATATAGAGGTTCCACTGTACTTATGCAAGCTGCTAAACTCAACAATTATCAAGCCTTTGCCTTCTTTGATCTCTCAGTCTACTTCTTCTGCATTTGGAATGATTTACAAATGCTTAGCAGCGCTCTTTTTCTTCTGTCCAATGTCTTTAGTTACTCTTTACTACAATTGATGATATCCCATATTGTATTATTGCTGCTCCTGTATTAATTGCACTCACAATTATTCCGGCCCACCGTTCAGCTTTGACTTTAGACTCGTCTTATTTATCGTCCTTAAATATTCTCTCGATACTGAGGCTAGTTTCATGCCACTATGTTGTTATTATAATCGTTATTTCTTAATTGGACCAAGTATATAGCTATAATATAGCTATAATATAATATTTATTACTGAGGTACAGGGTTTTGCTAGTTAATTTTTTTTGTTTGCTGTCAATACAGAAAAAACTCGTTTCGTTAATGGAGGAAATACACGAATTGCGAAATAAAGCAGACAACAAAGTTGAGGATAAAATGAAAACTCTGGAAGAGGAGATAGAGTATGTGAAGACAGGGGAGAGTGTGTTGAACAGGCAAGCGAGTAAAATTGTTGAAATGATAAAGTCTTTTGAGGAGCTGGAATTGAAACTAAAAGAACTTTAAAGTCAAAACACAAGAAACTTAAAAGTAATATGGCAACTTACAGCTATTCTCGCGTAGTTCCTAGAACATATCAACATATCATAGACGTAGGGAAGAACAAGAGCCATTATGGCTCTTGGTAAGAAGTATTAAACGTATGATGGTCGACATTACATGAATTGATAATTATAGATTTACCCAGTAAAGGGGGGTAACGGTTGAACAAGCCGGGACATGCAGCAGCCCTGAGGTAATCGGACTTGTTTAACAAATTATTCAAAATGGGGACCAGCCAATCGTTTGTGTCTCCCAAAAAAATATGATTGGAGACTAACATTCAAAGCGCAAAAAAGTATTTGCCTTTTTTCTCGACTTTAGCGTCTACATTTTCAACGTATAGGCGTTTAAATTTTCGTGCAGTTAGCTAGGTTCCGTGTGAACGGAACACCTCAATCAGTCGGTCGAAAATTCGTCCAGTACCTCTTGTGAACATAGCCGTTATTAGCTATATTTATTTGCGAAAATAAATTTTATAAAATTGCTAGTTAAAAAGAGGCAACAGCCGAGTTTTGAATATGAAAAGTTTTGCTAATTTGCAAAGATTTCGCGGTAGGATTAGCAGTCAGTCAGAAGAGCGCTTGACTGCAGATCGGTTGGTCGCGGGTTCATTCCCGGGGCCGCGCCAATACTCAGGGTCTTAATATAACTGAGAAATGAACGAATATTACTAACGCCTTTGCTCTGCAAATGGTTAGACCTCGCGTGTCTCAGAGGACTACGTAAAACGACGGTCCCGTCTCCTCTGGTAGGAGGAGTAAAAATAGTGTCCTCAATTAGTACACCTTTTGCCCTTCATTACCAGGAAATGAATCTTTATTAACGTTAAAATGTTATTCATTTTAATTAACGTACAAACAGTTTAGCCAAGGAAGCAAACATTTAAGTTTGTGGTATAGTCATTAAAAAATTTTCCATCAAGAAGAACAATGATTAAGGCCAATTTCCATAGTGTATTATTGAAAACAACATTCTTTAGTGCGAATGAAGTTTCATTTTCCTTGGGTGAATGTTCGTTTATGAGAATGGGTCGAATAGAATATCAATAACAATTATTATTTTCTAACGAGTATTATCTTGCCAATATTGTGTTAATTATCAAATTGGAAATCTTGCCTTGCGCGTACAGTACGTTGCAATCATTTCGTTAGACTTGTACAGACGGTGTACATGTATGTAATTTGCTCAGCTGTGCTTGCACGAACAATACTTAGTGCAATACATATACACTAGTAGTAGTTGACACTACAGCTGCCCCCGCTGTCTGTATATTGTTGGTGAATTACCTAGTCGTTGTGTAGCTCTTTGAAATATACCGATTCATTAATGAAGATTTTCATACAATAGGTAAGATAAAAACGCAAGGTTCCATGCACAGTTTCAGTTCGATTTACACAGCTTTGATCAAAACATTCCCAGATTCGAGAATAGTTTATTCTAAACCATAGGAAAAGATTTAACTAAAAGTTGAAATTTTTACTATTTCTCTTTCACTTTTTATGATACAGTTCATTTTATTTGCCGGAAAGTAAACCTTAGAAATTAAAACGACGTTTGATCAATTCACGCTTGCGCATTCTAGTCTTTTTTAAACTTTATAGCGGAAGGACATCTGTGAGCAGAAGATAAGTCAGCACAGAATTTTATTGTCGGCGAATTTCTGTCATCGTCCATCGTTCTGCTAGTGATAAGCTAGCCGTTGATTCACTCGTCTTGCTTGTTTGGGGCCGAGTCTTATTCCGGTCAAAGAGAGAGAACATAAGAGTGTCTGGCAAGGTTGCCAATCAAAGATTTGTGAACTCGTGTCTGGCAAACTATCCAAGTGTTTATACAGATATACACAGTTATACTCACCTTATAACTTCATCTGCGCTCTTTTGGTCCATAACTTTCAAAACAACTGCTCCACAGAATGTCAGGGATAATACGTAACGCAAAAGAGTATCGAAGTATGACTGTACATAAATGTCACAAAATCTACCTATTAAGCGGTCCCTTCGGGATTTTCTGTCTTTACGTCATCCTATAAACCATCTCGTACTTGCGGGCGCAAACAATAGAAACGTCATCATTACCTACCGATTCCTCGCGGTCTCTGTTAAAGCAAATCGAGATTTTTTTCTGGCATACTGACTGTATATTTCAACTGTAAGTATATAGGGGCGAGTTACTAGCAGTGGCGGATCCAGACCGTCAGATAAGGGGGTGGGGGGGGGGGGGGGGGTTGGTGGGAGCCGGTCATCCAGACCCTGGCATGAGGGGGGGGCGGTCTCCAAAAAAAATTTTTTCGGCCCTTCGGGCCTCATTTTGCTCTAAAAATAAGTGGGGCCGGGCCCCCCGGTCCCCTCCCCTGGATCCGCCACTGACTAGAGTTCCTCCTCGGGATTTCGCCCTCTAGGCGTAATCCCTGCGGGGGCAAAAATCAGCAAGCAGATAGCCAGAAAAATGTGCTACTTGGTTTAGGTTTATGCAGATCTATACACCGTGATGTTTGAACGGCGAAAACATTGAAGGATAAACGAGCAAAAACTTAATTGTTAAAAACACTATTATATCTTTTCTTTTAATGAATTTGTATTCTTGTTAAAGTGCATTAAGATGCGCGCGAATGTTTGGTTATTCTACTAAAAGATTTTTATTTTCACCGAGTTGAAACTATATTGGCATTAATGAATGTTCTTGCATATGTAAAATGCTTTATTGATCACACAAACAATTAGAACGATGATTACACATTCATTACATCGACTGATATTTTGACACTAATGAAAATTTATTTCCTGCTAATGAAGAGCAAAAGGGGCACTTTTGTGCTTAACTTCTGAGCTTCCTCTTGTTTAAACAGTCGCTAGTTGATGCTGAAATTTTATTCATATTGTGAATTGTACAGCTTTTTTGCTGACCTAGCTAGTTCACTCTGTTTCACTACTTTTACTTTAAAAAATAGCAACAGTAACAATGGACTTTAAGTTAAAAATAGATTTAATTTGTATTCACTTTTGCTCAGTGTTCCTTATAAATTGTAATAAATGATTTTAGCTTAGGTTTTTTTTTATGCTTGTAGCGGTAATAATTATATCTTTGTATAAAATATCTCGGATTGGCCCTTAGGGATATATACTTTTTACAGGAGCCCATCAAATTTGATGGGCTCCTGCTTTTTATGATTCTTTTGCCGTAAATAAAATACTCAGTTAGATTAAATTGTAAGGAATGATTTAAGTTTAGTTTTTAATGATGCTTTTTACTTAAGGTGATTATTATTCCATTGTAAATTATCTTAGAATAGATCCTTCGGGGTACGAAGGTAATCAGTCATTGTATGGTATTGTATTGTTTTCATTTAACTTTAAACGATTTCTTTGTATGTTTCTAATGTACTCTTTTGTCTTCAATGGTTGAAGACATCATATCAATATAAGTATGCTTTTTTTCCGATTGCTTGTATACTGCAGTAGTGCAGTGTTGGTGCCAGTTTATGTACCCAGAAGAATAAACGCTGTTGGCGACCAAAGTTTACTCCTGTTTAATCTACTGCTGTTAGAGTAGTAGTTAGTGGTTTGATCCCAGTCCTTACAGAGAAGTGACGGGTCTTCCCCACAAGCGCATTACCATTTGAGTCTAGTTTCCTATGGTCGGCCGTAACGAGCCCAAGCGTAGCCCTATAGCTAAGTAAATCTATCCATCCTAGAACATTTGGTAATCACGTGACCGTACACCGCCCAACCGATCGCCCGAGCGTCCGTCCGCATTAAAGAGAAACCATTATTTAATCTCACACTCTTTCTAGCTACAATCGGCGACAACATGAGTTGAGACACTTTACCCTAAAGGGGCTTTTTGACGTTTTCCTGACTTCAAAAGCGGAAAATATAGCTTTTCCTCCCCCATCCCCTCCATGCAAAGTTGTGCCAGCTTTGAATGGAGGGGACAGGGGAGGGGTGTGGATTTTTATGTTCTCTGAAGTTACCCTATTTGAGCATAATGTCTCAACAATTTTTCGCCGATTGTAGTTTGGGAGCCCAGGTGCGACCTGATATTGCACATCCATGTTGTGATCAATTGACAGCTGTCAAAACAGGGTATCAGCTGACCAATATCACCTGGCCGTATCGCGGGCTCAGGTATTAACCCATCTAGGTCGAATATGTTTTGCCGTTATCCGCTAACAAGTTACTAGTTTTCAAATGATCGCAGGCTCAAGTTAATGCATAGGAAATAAGCTGTGTAAATGAGCTGCAATATTAAAATTTTGATTTTAAACTAACCTCGGACGCAAAAATTCAGCCAGCTATTACATACAGGGCAAGGAAGGTACTTGCTTTTGACTTTTATCGCCATTGTCAAGCGTTGATCACGCTCTATGTCCAATTTTTATGCTCTTATTGCTCAAAATTTGACAGGTGAGTTCATGCGAAAAATTTATGCATTATCTGGAAACCTTGTTTACCTATAGCTGGAGCTGACAGAGATTTGTGACGTCATCTTGTGATGTTTTTAACTGTCTTTTTCCACTGGATGTACAAAATGAAAGACAGCTGCTATCAAGATTCTTCGGTTATTCATGGTTGGTTTCTTTAATGGGTTTTTGGTTGAGAAATTGCGCCGCTTGTTAAAGTCATCGGAAATCCGATTTCGCGTGGTGTCGTTTTCGGTTTTCACCTTGCATAATGCGTAATGCAGTAGTCAATTGCAACTCCCACCCCCTGACTTCCGGGATAGGGCGGGGAATTTAACATTTCCGAAGTGTTAAATTTTGCCATTTTCCCCGGTGAGCGGAAAATCATCGGTTGTGAAAAACGTGGCTACCCTATCCTCGGTCTTTTGTCAAGGTCCCGGTTTTTTTGGCTGATTTATCCAATTAACACAAATCAGTTTATGGCCTTTTTTGACGTAGTTACCAAGTATAAATTATAGATCTCATAATTCATTATATTATTATTTTGCCACACAATATAATTTACAAAAAGTAGAATAAAGAAACATTAAGAGCCCATGACTGTAAATATCGAGAATCGCTCGCCAGGCTAAAAAAATCGAACATTCTGATAATTTGTCAGAAAAACCCCTTTGGGGAACTATCTTCGAAAAAAATATTTTCAACTTTCAAGAATCTATAGTTTTCGAGAAATTGAGGAAAAACGAAAATAGCGCCAGTACCGGTCAGCGGTACTGTAGATAAGGACACGCGCCCTAGACGCTCTCGTGTCTCGCTCTTGAGTTTGTTCTGTATTTCGCTGTTGTGCCTACAGTAGCATTAAAGTAGCAGTTGCTTTACCTGAACCGTGTCATCGATCGACCGACTCTCTCTTTACTGGCGTGGTGGCAGCGCTTCCGGATCTACGCCAAGAAATCGAAAAGAAAACAAAGCCAGAGCTACCCGTACAAACGTCGGTAAGTCGATACTTCGAACACCTTCGTCGCCCAAGCACGATTCATTCGTAAACTTGCAACCAAACCACAACTATGGCGAGTACCCTCCGAGCCCCAAAACAGTGGAGCCTGTCAAAGAACGAGTCCATCAACAGCTTCGAGAACTGGAGACAAAATCTGTTGTACACTTTATCCCTCGACAGCAATTTCGCTCCTTTCCTCGCAGAAGACGCTACGTGGGGGAAAAAAGACTAAGCCCCAGCCCCTACGCGGCCTTACAGATGACGGGGAAACCATCCCGATCTCCAGACGCAAAACGGCCCGTCAGAAGGTCAATTTTCTCGAACTAATGCTCGGACAAATAGCCAACTATTGCCCAGTGATATCCAGGACCTCTCTCGTGAAGAACTCGACTTCGATTCACTCTGTTTGGAACATGATTCGTGCACATTTTGGCTTCCAAGTCACAGGCGCCCACTTTCTAGATTTCGCTGGCTTACATTTGGAAGCAGATGAACGCCCAGAGGATCTCTTTCAGAGACTGATGGCCTTCGTGGAGGACACTCTACTCCGTGCAAATAGCCTGTCACACCATGATGAAGTTACCACAGAAGATGAGGAACTCACCCCCACCCTGGAGAATTTCATCGTTCTCACCTGGCTTAAACTGATCCACCCCGAGCTACCTAAGTTAGTGAAACAGCGGTATGGAACTGAGCTACGATCACGGACTCTGGCCTCCATAAAGCCAGAGATATCTCAGGCCCTTACTTCCCTGCTCGACGAAATACGCACCGCTGATGATGCCAAGATCATGCGCACCGCTGTCACCAACTACCGCAGACCTCTCGGCGTCAAAACCCCGTATAAGGCGACTACACGACCCAGCCGCCCCACTAAGTCCTGTCCCCTTTGCAAACAGGCAGGTCGCCCCGACAACCATTTCTTGAGCGAATGCAATTTCCTTCCAGACCAAGACCGCAAATACATCGCGAAGGCCAGACAGATCGCCGACATCTTTGATGCCCCCCATGAACCTGAGACCACACCCGACATGACCGACCCAGAAAGCGACACCGACGACGCTAGGCCTGGCCCAGGCCCTAAGGTCTTCCGCATACAGACCCGCCAGTCACCATACCTAGACATGTTCTACTCCCACTACCCCGTACGAATCACCATCGATAGTGGGGCTACTGGAAACATGATCCGCCACACTGTCGTCCAACGTCTTGGCTGCCACATGACATCTAGCTCCCAGTCCGTCCACCAAGCGGACGGCTCATCCCCCCTTCAGGTCGTCGGTGAGACACGCTTCTTATTAAGCCGCGAAGGCCGAGATTTCACCTTCGAAGGACTCGTCGTTGAGAACCTCGACGTGGACATACTGGCAGGCACCCCCTTTATGGAAACCAACGATATTGCAGTACGCCCAGCTAAGCGCCAAGTGATCCTCCACAACGGTTCCATCGTCAGTTACGGGTCCCCACACCCGGCTACAGTAAACCCCGCCGCACGTCGTGCAATAGTACTCCGCTCTCCCCCCACGTCAATGACCGTCTGGCCCGGAGAGTTTGTTGAGGTCGACCTACCACACGACGTCCCCACTGACTCCGAATACGCCTTAGAGCCTCGAACAGATGCCCCCAGCGTTAGGCAGTTGTCAGCTTCCCAACTGTGGCCCACCCCACGCATAGTCTCTAGCGTGGCAGGAAAGATACGTATTCCCAATCTCTCATCCGAGCCGCACTTCCTCAAGCGTAATGAGCACTTCTGCCAGATACGCGCCACCTTCACACCAGAACCCCTCGGCGACAACTCACCCCCAACAGCCAAGCCACCTCCCAAACCATCAGTACCTACCCCAGGTACAAAACACTCGTCAACCGTACGCCTTGACCCAGACAACTTACTTCCCCGGGATATAAGAGCAAAGTTCACTTCGCTGTTGGACGAGTATGACCACGTGTTCGACCCAAACATCAAGGGCTACAATGGTGCGGAAGGTCCGTTCGAAGCAAGAGTCAACATGGGACCTGTAGAACCCCCCCAGCGGAAAGGCCGTCTACCACAGTATGCCCCTCACCAGCTAGTGGAGCTCCAGCAGAAATTTGACGAACTTGAAGCTTTGGGTGTATTCAGTCGCCCCGAAGACATAAACGTCACGGTCGAGTACCTGAACCCATCATTTCTCGTCAAGAAACCCAGTGGTGGCTCCCGCCTAGTTACTGCATTCGCTGATGTCGGCCGCTACAGTAAGCCACAACCTTCACTCATGCCAGATGTGGACTCCACGTTACGCCATATCGCCCAGTGGAAACACATCATCGCATCGGACTTGACCAGCGCTTTTTACCAAATCCCCCTCTCGCGTGCCTCCATGAAGTACTGCGGGGTAGCTACCCCATTCCGGGGAGTGCGCGTATACACACGGTCGGCCATGGGCATACCCGGCTCTGAAACGGCACTGGAAGAACTTATGTGTCGCGTCCTTGGTCACCTTTTAGAAGAAGGCGTCGTCGCCAAAATCGCAGACGATCTATACTGCGGGGGAAACACGCCACAAGAACTCCTACGAAACTGGAGGAAGGTTCTAGAAGCCCTCCACAAGTGTGACCTCCGCCTCTCCGCATCGAAGACGATCATCAATCCTCGGTCCACAACAATACTGGGATGGATTTGGAACGCTGGCACTTTAAGAGCAAGCCCACACCGCATCGCCACCCTCGCCTCGTGTCCTGAACCCGAAACCGTTGGCCGCATGCGATCATTCATAGGAGCATACAAGGTGCTCTCCCGCGTAATTCCCGGGTGCTCGTCACTCCTTGCCCAACTTGATGACACCGTAGCTGGCCGCGAATCTAAAGAACACATACAATGGTCAGACGACCTCCGAACTTCGTTCCTCCATGCCCAGAAAGCCCTCTCCACTGCTCGCACCATCTCGCTACCCAAACCAAGTGACCAGTTGTGGATTGTGACCGACGGGGCGGTCCGTAAGCCTGGAATAGGAGCCACACTTTACGTCACCCGTGACAACAAACTACATTTGGTAGGGTTCTTTAGCACAAAGCTACGTGGCTCACAACCGACATGGTTACCGTGTGAGGTGGAGGCCCTAGCTATTGCCGTTGCCACCAAGCACTTCAGCCCGTACCTAATCCAATCCCTTCACAAGGACTGCATCCTAACCGACAGCAAACCGTGCGTACAGGCATTTGAAAAACTCTGTCGCGGGGAGTTTTCCACTAGCCCTCGCGTCTCCACCTTTCTATCAACTGTGAGCCGGTATCAAGCGTCCGTCAGACATGTATCCGGATCTGCGATCCTACCCTCTGATTTCGCCAGCCGCAACGCACCCCCTTGCGAAGACGAAGCCTGCCAGATCTGCGCCTTCACAAAACTCACCCAAGACTCCGTTGTCAGAAACACATCGGTACAGGATATACTGCGTGGTGATGAGCGCCTACCCTTCACCAGCCGCACTGCCTGGTTAGCCATTCAGGCCGAATGTGCCGATCTGCGGCGTACTCGCGCCCACTTACAACAAGGGACACGCCCTTCGAAGAAACTTACCAACATCAAAGATGTTAAAAGATACCTGAACGTCGCTACCATTGCAAAAGATGGCTTGCTCGTTGTCCGGCGTGATGAACCCCTTGTACCTAGCCGCGAGTGCATCATTGTCCCTCGACAAGTGCTTGATGGACTGCTGACAGCCCTACACATACAGCTCACCCATCCGTCGAGCCATCAACTCCAGGCTGTAACCAACCGGTACCTATATGCCTTAGACATACACAAGGCCATCGACCGCGTGACCCAAGCTTGCCACATCTGTGCCTCTCTACGCCAAACTCCGAAAATGCGCGTGGAGCAGTCGTCCTGCCCCCCTCCCGACGCAGTTGGCGTATCATTTGCCGCAGATGTCATCAAACGCTCAAGACAACTTGTGCTTGTACTACGTGAGTGCGTGACATCGTTTACAGCCACAACCCTGCTGGAAGACGAGCGTCACAACACTCTGCGCGACGCTCTTATCCGTCTTTGTGTCCAACTACGTCCACTAGATGGACCAACAGCCGTCATACGTACCGACCCAGCCCCAGGATTCAAAGCACTCAGGGATGATCAACTACTGAAACACCACAGGATCACCCTTGAGATCGGCGACGCCAAAAACAGAAACAAGAACCCTATTGCAGAGCGGGCAGTACAGGAGGTCGAAAGCGAACTACTCCGCCATGATCCACTAGGCGGTCCAGTAAACCACGTGCAACTCGCCGTGGTCACAGCCAATCTAAACGCGCGCCTTCGCTCACGTGGTCTTTCCGCAAGAGAGATGTGGACCCAACGTGATCAGTTCACAAACCAGCAGATCCCCCTACAAGACCAGGACATCATCCTACGACAACATACACAACGGTTGTCTAACCACCCCCACAGTGAGAAGTCAAAGACACCTGTCTCAAAGAGCACCCCCACTGACCGCGTTGCTGTAGGTGATTTAGTCTACCTCTATGCCGATCGGAACAAGACCAGAGCCCGCGATCGCTACCTTGTCGTAGAAATAACCGGCTCGTTCTGCAACGTCAAGAAATTTGTTGGCTCCCAACTCCGCAGCACGTCTTACCGAGTGAAGATGTCTGAGTGCTATCGAGTCCCATCCGAAGTCGTGAACCACAGACCACCTGCTCCCAATAGGGACGCAGACTCATCATCTGACGAAACTCCACCAACACAGCCAGAACCACCGCCTCCGCCAAACATTCCGTGCGCGATCTCGACACCTTCTACCCAGGAATTCCCCCACCTTGATGACTTCCCTACCAGCCACGATGAGTCTCACGATACCGTGACCGTGACCCACCCTGATGAAACCAGAGACCCCTATGCTAGCGACAGCGAATCAGATGCCACCCCCCCTCCTCGCCGATCCACACGTGAGCGACGCCGACCCGCACGTTTTGAGGACTTTGATATGGATTAATTAGCCAGTGGTCCTCGTGACCCACACTAGAAACTGTTAAAGTTTTATTGTTATTCATGTTAGCCGTTTACATGTACCTAGATTTTTCTATAACCATTGGGCTCATACCATATTTGTAAGAGTAAAGAAAGGAAAAAAGAGGCCACGCCAGTACCGGTCAGCGGTACTGTAGATAAGGACACGCGCCCTAGACGCTCTCGTGTCTCGCTCTTGAGTTTGTTCTGTATTTCGCTGTTGTGCCTACAGTAGCATTAAAGTAGCAGTTGCTTTACCTGAACCGTGTCATCGATCGACCGACTCTCTCTTTACTGGCGTAGCGGTTTTTACCTAATTAATTATGCAAAAATTAGAGTAAAAATGACCTTCTTTATCGCGTCTATACCGAGGCAAGATTCAAAGCTATAAATCAGAAATATTTTTGTTTAAGAGCATTCTATCTTTTCTTTCTATCCATGGTATGTTTTAAACCATAAACATGATTTTGAATTTTTTATGGTTTTTTAAAAACTACCACCAAGCGCACCTTTTAAAATGGCTAAAAAATGAGCAACTTCAGAGGCAAAAAACTCACCTTGGTATGTGTGATACCTAGCCAAAATGTATACTAGGACAAAGTTCAGCTCTTATATTAACAGAATATGAAATAAAAAATCTGGGTACTCCGGATTCGCCTTTACAAAATAAAAAGTTTCGTGACCACCAGTGGAAAAATGTCACAAATTTGCATAAGTCAAATTTGTAGAGAAATGATGCCGCCTGATTTTTCTTTGTAGTTTCGGTACGTGGTATATTCGAAACGTAGGAGAAAGGATGAAAGCGCCTTTAAATGAAGCTAAAATTAAGTAAAGGATCTGAAAAATTGATATCCCTGATAACAAATTGCTGTGAATGTTGGTGACACAATGTGATAAATTTGCATATAAATGCATCTGCATATAGGACGGGTTTCAATACTGTTAGCATCACGCAATATTTGGGGCTTGAAATAGCATAACCAAGAGAATAGCTAATGTTAAATGTTTTGTATTTCGTATCTTAGCTCTTCTTAATTGTACATTACAAAATTAAGGTTGCTCAGCAATTGGAGTACTGTATTCTGCAATTGCGTGACCGTTGTCAAACTCATCACCGTCAGACTTTATTTTTACCGGTAAGATGAAAAAACTGTGAGCTTAAAAACTGTGTAAAGAAATATTATCCATGTCAGATGACTTAACTTTACTTTATTCACCTGAATGAATTTCGCGGTCACACATCTTTCTTGGAGTGGGCACATGCTTTTATGGTACCGATAGTTCATTCGTCAAGGTATTTTAGGGGATTTGCCATTAATAACATTATACATCAGACCCCATGAGTTTTCAATCAATAAAAATGCGAAATAGTTAATTTTCTCAGTAGTTTTTCAAAGTTATATTTTGGTGAAATTGCCACGTCTCGCATATTAAAAATAACGTAAGTAAAGACAAGATTAAAGTAATCATTGCCCCCTTTTCTCTCCTGTCTTTTCTGAAATTCTTCCACCTCCTCTTTCTGCCTCTTCACTGTTCGTGCGTTCAACACTTTCAAGTCCAGACACGATCTCGAACACCCAAAGATGGTCAAAGATCGTCAAGTGGACCGACCCGTAAATTATAATTGTGCGATCTTCATTGAAAGGACCCTCACGAATCCTTGCAATTGTCCTCTCAATAGAAAAAGTAAATCAGATGGAGGGAGTACTGCCGACACTGGGGTCGTTTTTTAACCATGAATATCCTTCATGAACCCATTTAGCTTTCCATTTATTCACCAAGGTTATAAACTGATCAAAATCAAGAAGGATAGATGTTTCCACTGGTACCTCTAGCAAATTTTCACCTATCTTCATGTATCTTGAGAGAGTTACACACAAAAAAAGAGCAACATTTGGGGTAAAAAAATCTACTTCTAGATTTTCTATTCACCTTCTATTCTCTACTGATTAATTAAATGTCCCTTTCCTGAAAAGTTTGCCAGCCAAAATTCTTTGCAAAGCAAAGACAGTCAGAAGACGATCAAGTGCCGGAGCAACAGAAGAAGAAAGGCAAAGGGAAAAAAGAGAGCGGGAGAGAAAGATCGATATAGGTTCGTAAGAGATGTCGAAATTTTGGCTTCTGTGAATGCGCCAAAAAAACTTCTAAATTAGTGTACGTCCAATTGAGCAGCCTTGTGTTGTAAATCTTTTTCAGCCATTCGCATATCAAGCTAACTGGCTAGCCTGCATAACAGGTGTGCGTTTTTCAGGCGAGCGAAGGCAATTAAGCCCGAAGCCGGAGCGAATGCAAGCGCGAAGCGAGTGGGGAAAGCCATTAAGGGGTATGTCTGGGGCGGGATGCCAAAAAGCAATGGCATGTGGACAGGCCGTTGTTTTTTCTGCGTCTTCCCCGTCGCGCTTGTTTGGCGCTTCTCACTCACTTCGTGATTGCCTTCTCTCGCCTGCAAAAACGCGAAAAAAATAACGCCTGTTATGCAGGCTACTAACTGGTTGAAAGGCGGTCCAAAAGGGAGGATTTGGTCAAAAGGCAGGGTTTTCTTCTACTAAAATTGGCCGTCAAAAAAGAGTTAAAGCGGCTATGCCAAGCTAATTGCTAGTTCATTTTAAAAATCTAATATGGTCTTCATTTCGCATCAATTTAGTTCCAAAAATTATGGTCCAGTTTTGTTATGTAAGACTATATTTAGGCACTGAAACTGTTTCCTGTCGCGTTCTGTTACTACTGATGGCCAGGATGGACATGGACTGAAAATTGGAAAAATTGGGCCATCTTTTTTAATTTTAAATGCGTCACCCAAAAAGATATTTTTGCTAGTGATACCTGATAAAATGATACTTATAAGTCTTCACTGAACACTTTTTGACTGGGTAAGGGCAGTAAGTAATGACTTTAGCACAGAATTAACCTAAAACAGCAAATATACTGATTTGGGGTCTTCTTGACAAGAACTGTCATAGGGAGCCCAGATCCCCCGCTTCACACATTCACACAATCTGTAACCAGCTGTTGTCATGTTTCGTTCCTGCGGATATATAATATTAGATACCGTCCAAACTGAAGGACACTGTAATTAGAGGGCGTGCTGCTAAGAGGGAAATATTTAAATATTTAAATATTGGATTTTTTTGGCCTGGTGACAAATGGCTAGATCTAAAATTTTCATGGTCAAAATTCCAAACCAAGGAAAAAATGTTTTTCCGTGATTTTTTTGGTAACGACACATGTTATTCAGCAATTAAATAGCCCCCACCCCCTCGCATATGCCAAAGCTAAACAATTTAAGAGCAGTTTTATCGCATAACTCTTCTTTCCCTTTGTCTGAAGTTCTTTCCTTCTTTACTTTGGGAAACGGTTAGGCGTAAATAAAACCGCCGATACCACTTACTTACCTCGCTATGTTATTTAGCTCCTTGGTCGCTATCAACTACCCTGCGAGCAAAGGCCCTTCGATCTTCCTAGATAAGTCGTGAAGAGGAAGAGAAGGGTAACTATCAACTAAACAGTGATTCGATCGGACGTTTCGGTGTGAAGGCACGAGTTGGGACATTGCGGGTACTGACGTTAATACTCCTGAGCAAAAGGCGGGTATTTCTTTGAACAAAACTCGGGTCTGCTGCAAACTGAAAAACGTAGTCAAGTTACGCTTTTACTCTGCGTACGTCGATATAAGTTCGCAGCCGCATACTGCGATAGGCCAGCGGCGTCAAGGATGACCTTTCTGATACTTCTCTTTTCACGATGATGCTACGTTTTGCAAACACTCGACATGGATGGGAGTTGGTTAGAGTAGCTCAAAAGTGGTGAACGAGGAGTCTTATCTTTCTATGGACAAATCCTAGTCGCATCGTGGTGAAAGGTGATTTACTCTGTTGGACTACAGTTGAACCTCCATGTGCGACCACCTATCCAAAACACCAAAACCCACCCAATTTAATTACAGTTGGAATCTCTCCTGTAAGCGCCCGCGACCACTAATTAGGGCTGTTTTTAACCTCTTGTAAGCGACCACCTGACGAGTTTCTGATGTCTTGTGGTAGGAACAACAACAACATGGAACTGCACATATCGTAACTTGGAAACTGCACGCAATAAATTATCTTCCTTAAAGTAGATGTGTCCAGTTTTCTTCTCAAAGAAACCTCCTGTGGTTCGATTCTCGTAAGAGACCACCTCCTGTTAGCGACCACTAAGTCTGCGCATTTTGGGTGGTCGCTTTCGGGAGGTTCGACTGCAGTCTCCTTTTCCAGTTCTTCGGCGGTGTCGGTTGGAACTTGTTTTGGTTCATAAAATTTCATAAGCAGAAACAAATCAGTGAAAGAAGGCGGAGTTGTAAGGGCGAATCCGGAGTACCCAGATTTTTTATTTCATATTCTGTTAATATAAGAGCTGAACTTTGTCCTAGTATACATTTTGGCTAGGTATCACACATACCAAGGTGAGTTTTTTGCCTCTGAAGTTGCTCATTTTTTAGCCATTTTAAAAAGTGCCATTGATGGTACTTTTCAAAAAACCATAAAAAATTCAAAATCAAGTTTATGGTTTAAAATATACCATGGATAGAAAGAAAAGATAGAATGCTCTTAAACAAAAATACTTCTGGTTTATAGCTTTGAATCTTGCCTCGGTATAGACGCGATAAAGTAGGTCATTTTTACTCTAATTTTTGCATAATTAATTAGGTAAAAACCGCTATTTTCGTTTTCCTCATTTTCTCGAAATCTATAGATTCTTGAAAGTTGAAAATATTTTTTTCGAAGATAGCTCCCCAAAGGGGTTTTTCTGACAAATTATCAGAATGTTCGATTTTTTTAGCCTGGCCAGCGATTCTCGATATTTACATTCATGGGCTCTTAAATGGGTAAAAAACATAATATTAGTATTGAACATTTTCCAATTGCCCATAATACACTCTGTTTGCCCCCCAAATTTTGCATAACTTATTGTCTTAAAATGCTCTTGGGAAAATGCAATACTCCCAGGAGCATTTAAAAACAATCGTTTATGCAGAATTTGGGGGGCAAACAGAGTGTATTATGGGCAATTGGAAAATAGAGAATACAGCCGCGAAGGAGTGACGGTGGCGGAGAAATCTCCGAGAAGCCAACAAGCGTTATGAGGAATAGAGATTTTCCCCCCATTCATACAATTTTCATTCCAACGTACACTGTTTGCAAGGAAACTGCGATGTTGCTCAGCCTTGAGGCCGCTTAAAAACGAGGACTGCTATGCTTTTTGACAAAAGTTGTTAGAGTTTACAACTCATGATCACGAATAGCATGACTAGGTACTTATCACATGAACAACCTTAAACCTCATTTGTTTTTGACCAAGGGGGTGGGGGGGGGGGGGGGACCCACGACTTAGCGAAATTTCGTGTACCTATGATCCATCGATTTATGACATCACATCCGGTTACAGAGTTACTGTTCTGTTTTGGCGCGAAGCACTACGATGGACGCCCGATGCTATTTGGTTTCTTCGTTACTTTAACCCGCAGGCTAACGGAATTAAGTAACTTGAATGCCGAGAATGTTGAGAAGGTATATGGCCGGCCTTTCAAGCAAATGTCATGACCAAACAAAGAAGATTTAGGGCTCATTTTCCCGAACAGCGGCTGGTAATCGAGCCTAAATCATAATAAGATTTGTTAAAGACTGATTTTTTATCTATTCTTATATCTTTGTTATGCCAAATTATAAAGAGCCGTTCTTTGTTAGCAGAAAAGAGATTTCGAAATTCTAACCAACATTCTAAGAGTTCTCTGTAGAAAACCGAGTTAATTGAAAGATCGTTCATTGCGTAATTGCATTTAAAAAGTAAAAGACCACCAACATTACGCAGGAGATGTAACAAGTAAAATTTCCACGTACTTTCGTTATCGCTGAAAACACGTTTTAGCCAAGCTAGTCGTACAGCTTTGACCAAGCTTTCAATATCTGTCATTTTTATGCCACCGTCTTCATAACTGTTTACTGAAGGGAGCCTTGTTACTTTATCCTTTCCATTCCATAAAAAGGAGAAAATCATACTATTCACTTGTTTGATGATTTTACTTGGAGGTGAAAGAACCGAAGATAAACTAGTTTTGGAATAAGTAATGATTTGATTATAGTTACTTCACCATAAATGGACAGTCCTCTAGATGACCATATTTGTCAGCTTCTTTATGCTGTCAACCTCCTCTTGAAAGTTTTTTTCGTAAAGTAATGATTGATCATATGTAAAAAAGGTTCTTTAAGCTTTTATGGGTTCACTGGGCCATTTAATACCAAACGGTTTTTCATCTTTTCTTTTAAGCGAACCAATCCACATTCCTTCTGTTTTAGAGCTATTTATCTTGAACACACTGAAGTTCTTAAAGACTTCTAGTTCTTTAAATAACGTTTTTGCAGAATTTTCATCAGACAGGTGGTATCATCTGCGTTTTGCAATAGCTTGGCTTCGTGATTTCCTATTTTAATTCCTTTGATATCAACATTTTAACGAATGGAGATTGCCAAGCTTTCAACAGGTAAGATAAAGAGATAGGGGGACAAGGGATCACCCTGCCTCACACCACGATCTAAAGTAAAATAGTCTGATGCCATTGCATTATTTATTACACCGCTTTGAATATTTGTATAAAACATTTTGACCCAATTTATAAAACTGGGGCCAAAATTAAAAGCCTCGAGGCACTGTGAAAAGACAATGCCATTCTAAAGAGTCGAAAACCTTTTTAAAGTCAATGAAAATCAAGATACCTGGACTATTCTTACCGTCTGTAAATTCCATTATATCGAAATTTGATCTTATAGTCTCACCAATATAGCGATCTTCAACGTAACCTGTTTGATTATGATGTATGATATTCGGTCGAACTTTCTTTAATCTTAAAGCAATCACTTTTGAGATGATTTTTGCATCCACGTTAATAAGAGAGATTGGCCTTCAATTTTCAATGAGAGTTTGATCTTTATGTTGCTTTTCTGTAGGAGTTATGATTGCTGTTCTTTGAGAGCTAGACATTTCACTGTGGTTGAAACACTCTATCACACACTCCATAAATGGATCACTAATTAATTCCCAACAACTTTTGAAAAATTCTATTAGTATTCCATCATTACCAGGAGATTTGTTACTCTCAAAACTGTTAAGGATGGCTGTAATTTCTTCAACAAATATTTCCCCTTCACAAGATTGATTTTGTTCTTCTGATAATCTTGGTATATTCAAATTATTTAAAAATTCGTTTCCATTTTTCCTATCCTCATCTGTAACGTTTGATTTGTACAAGCTCTAGTAAAAGCGTTTTTGTTCGTTCAGTATCCGAAAAGGATCAGATGTAATGGAACCACTTATTAGCAGTTTTCTTATATGTTTTTTGACGTGATTACGCTTTTCTAAATTTAGAAAATATTTTGTACTTCTCTCGCCATGCTCGTGCCATCGTGCCCTTGCGCGAATAATTACACCCTTTGTTTTTTCCTCATTATAACTTTCTAAAATTTCTTTTGCTTCATTTAGAGTATTTAGGTTAGAGTCGGAAGGGTCCTGTTCGAATTTTTTAGTTGCTCCCTCCAACCTCGTCCCGAGGGCTTTTCCCTCAAAAAACGGGTGGGGCGCCCCACCCGTTTTTTGAGGGAAAAGCTTCCTCGTATACTTGTTGTAAGTTTTTTTCCATAGCAGATCGTTCTTTGGCTTTCTTTTTCGAGAACAAAATAGCATGGTTCCGAATATTACACTTAAGCCAATCCTAGATGCACCTTTTGACTGATAAATTATCACTTTCTGTTGTTTTCCAAAGTGGAATATCTTGTTTTAATTCATCTTCCAGATAATTTGGATCTTCGAGAAGAGAGACGTTCATTTTCCAGAAGCCGGGCCCCTTTGAGTTTTGATTGGAGTCGGTTATATTAAACTCAATTGCTGCAATTGCTGGAATGATATCGGTTGTATTTACAAAATCCTGCAAGTTGTTTGTCTAACCGACAGAAAATTGGTGGAGATTCTTGGCTCCAAGCGTAACTTTTAGATGCTGGATTTTTAGTTCTCCAGACGTCGACAAGGTCCAATTCATTTTGTAAACATTCAATATTATCTATAACCATTTTCCTAGGTACGATAACGCCACCTTTCTTATCCAGCTTAGTGTCAAGAGGACAGTTAAAATCCTCTCCAATGATTATATTTTCTTTACAATCCAAGTCTTCTGTCTGTAGCACTCTATGTAGGTTTTTATAAAATTTGCCGCTGACTTTGTCTTTGTTTGGCGCATAAATATTAACTAAAATGTACACTTTATCCTGAATGCCTGCCTTCAAAATAATAAATCTTCCCTGGGGATCAACAATGGATTTTTGGAGAACACAATTAAAATTATTCCTAATCAATATCGCAACCCCACATGAATTTGGACTACCATGTGAGAAAAATGCTTTACTTACCCCATTCATTTGCCTATTGTTTTTCTGAATCCTCTTTTGAATGCGTTTCTTGCAGGAATATTACGTCAGCTTTTCTTTTACGGCACCAGGTCTTCTTTTATGAAAATTACTTTAATATGCCCCTTACGTTCAAAGAAACTAAATAATTTAAATAAATCTGCCGTTTCAGTTGTGTTTTTTGAAAAATACTTATATTGTTTGGGATTAGTACTTTCCGATGTTTAACGAAGCATTCAAAGAGAGTGAAACAAAAGACATTTTCTCCTCCAACTGAGAAAATAGTAAAACAAAACAGAACACATAGGGCATTTACATATAAGCTGACATTAAACAAAATCCTTAACATCTAGTGGACGTGGATTCACTGTTCAGTTTGAAAACGATCATGGAATTAATACATTAATAATTTTTTGCCATTTTACAATAATAGGGAAGGTCTTTAGTTTCTTTTCCTCTGTATATTTGGCCATTGATAATCAATTTATCAAAATTAAAGAAGGCTTTTTGCTTATCCTGCTTGGCCTTTTTAAGCACTGGATAAAGTTTTCTTAGAATTGGTTCAATTTCTTTCGGGAAATCATCTGAGAAACCGATCTTGGTTCCTTTTAAGTTCTTATAGAAGGAGCGAACATATTCTTTGTCCTGATAATGACTGAAACGAGTGATAATGGTTTGGGATAGGACGGAGCTCTTAGACTAGAATTATTAGTGGAGATTCGGTGAACTCGCTCAAAGCGGATATCGTTCACTTTATCCCCTGGAATTTTCAAATTAGCGACGAAGACACCTCTTACCAACTCTTCAGTATTTTCATCCTCTTCTTCCTCGACATTGAAAATTCTTACATTATCACGTCTTGTATAGGCTTCCAACTTGATGTTTCTGCGTCTTAGCGTTCCAATGTCCTCAAACAAGAAGTCAGTGTCTTCATTGCTTTCTTTTACTTGTGCAGAAGTTTCTTTCTGGCTTTCTTGGAGACTTTGAATTTCTTCCTCGGCAGATTGCAAAAAGATTGTTTTAAATTCTTTACTTCATCTCTCAGCTTGCGTATTTCATCTTAGTGCAATATCACCACACGCTGTTAAAAGGCCGTTAACAAAACCCGGATCTGATTGTTCGGATCGGATCGGATCGGATTGCGGATCGGATCGGATCGGATCGGACTGGCAGTTCGCCTTAAATTCAAAGTTACACTGAAAGTGATTGCTCGTTGGTTGTTCTACGACTACGAGGGACTCGGCTAAAGCAGATAGGTATGAGGAGACTTCTTGTTACTGAAAATGATGTAAGTAACATTTGAAGAGGTCATTCGCTTGCTGACAACAAGTTGTCGCTATCGTA
The DNA here is from genome assembly GCA_964035525.1 of Porites cylindrica. Lineage (NCBI taxonomy): Eukaryota > Metazoa > Cnidaria > Anthozoa > Scleractinia > Poritidae > Porites > Porites cylindrica. The sequence continues at coordinate 2,016,805 of OZ037782.1, forward strand.
CCTTGCTCATTTCCGCGATTTTCTTAAACGTCTCCTCTGAAATAGGCTCAGTTAAACACAACACCAATTCAGAAGAGAGTAGAGATGGAAAGAAACACAAAATCAGTGCAACGAGAGATGCTTACATCTCTCTCTGCCATCTTCGATTCGGGCGATGTCACGTGACCAAGCCTCTTTTTGGAAATTGTAATCGTATGAAGTTATGTAACAGAAAATTTCCCAGTGAAGTTCAGTTGAAAATAGTTGTTTGCGATGATTTTTAAGCTGATGTTGAATTTTAAGCCTGGTGATACATGAGAAACGATTATTTTTTATTAGTGACACAGGTGGCTCGGAAGAAAAAATCTGAATCGAACCAGTTACTAGTCCAAACGTATCTGGACTAGTTATAGGTTAGACTCCTAGCTGTTGTGAGAACTCGGATTTCTTATTCAGAGCCACCTGTATTACTACTAAAACAGCTTTTCTCAAAATAATTCTTCTGCACCAAAAGCGAAAATACCAGTCCGATCCGATCCGCAGTTCGATCCGATCAAAGCGATCCGATCCGGATTTCGTTGACGGTCCTGTTAAAACTTGATCTAGTTTAGTGTTCATTTCCTCGAGGCGCGCTGACATTACTCCACCGACGCCCACATGTTCATCATCTTCATCCGTTTGCGAGCCATTTTCTCTCAGCCTTTTTCTCGGATTCTTGTCCGCTTTGTCCTTCCCCATTTCTGGTTATACCGGTATCTATTTGTAGGTTTCCATGACAGGTACGTTACTAAAACGTTTAGAGCAGCATATTTGGTGGAGCTCGCAAAAACATGTCCTACCTCCACGAGGTGCACTGCGCAAGTGTTCACTTGTTCCAAAGTAATCAACGCTCTCAAACGATAGAATTCGCGGACAGACCCGTTCTGGAAAAGCTCTAAACCTAAGCTTTCTTCGCAAAACATGCGTGGCTTCGCTCAGGCAACGATTCTTATTCCCAGTTTCCACGGTCTCCGCTAGAAACGCGTGGGACCACAGCCGTCGTTTTGTATACTAAATACGGCAAAATAAAACGGCTTTGCAGATTATGAGTCTCGCTGCTTACGTAAACGAGACTAATAAGCTACTCTTAGTAAGCTTACTTCGCCTTGTTGGACTATGCGAAAAGTCGTGAGCGACTTTGGCCTTGCTTGATGGGTTTCCGAGCTGCCGCGACTGATAAGTCTGAGTAATTATATTGCGTTTGATGTGTTTTTTTTTTCTGGTTTCATGTTTATGCTGTCATTTTACGCACATTTGTAAGATTTAATTGATACAATTTATCTGACCTAGTACATACATATATACATACATAAATACATACATACATAACCTTTATTTTAACTCGAATTTTAGAGTAACTACATTATATAGCTAATATCTTCGAGAAAAAAAGTAAAGAACATAAAAAGCCTTTAGACATTTTCTGACCGCGACTAAAAGAAAACGTTCTGAAAAATAGGTTAGTTATCCTATTGTTTGTAAAAGGAAAGCTTTGAGCAATATTCTTGCCTGGCGTTCATCTTGAAAAATAGCAAACACTGTGACGGTGAAGGCGGCTTAAATCTGCAAGGTTTTATTCGTGACTCAGGATTTTCAGAGACACTTCACTCTCAATACACGTCTTGGTAAACAAAAATTGTGGTTCTTTTAAATGTAGCCTGCCTGACAGGCGCTTTATGAGCCAAGCGAGGCGAACGCGGCATTTTGCGCAAAGCGCGAGACGAGTGCGAAACACGAGACGGCCGAAGGATAAAAATACTAGCCTGGGACCAGGCTCCCCTTTGATGGAAAAAGGAGAAAAAAATCGGCGAGCGAAGCGAGCCTACAGCTCGGCTCGCTTCGCTCGTCGATATTTTTCCTATTTGACCCCGTTTTTTGCCTTTTTCTCCAGAGCCTGGTCCCTAGGGGCAGGAACGCGTGACGAACGCCTAAGAACGTCTGCGTGGGAGGCTACCTGGTCCCAGGCTCGGCCTGTTACCAGTCCATTGTTCTGGCTCTTCCGGCCACCTACGCCCACAAGTATTAACTGACAGCTGTGATGTCAAAAGGACCAAGCAAAACAAGATCCATTACTCAAAAATTGTCACCTTTCTGGCTACCAGAAACTCCGACAACAGCATAAAACACAGAAGATAACTGCGAGGGCAAAATCACCTTCAATAATGTGAGACTCAGTGCTGCAAAAGTAAGATTTGCTCAGTGAAAGTTTAGTTATGTCCAAAGGCAGCGGCGAGAAAGAAAAGACGGAAAACGTGTTGTTCAAACAAATTCTAAGGTCACGAGCTTATGAGTCGTGTTTGACCTGTCAACGCTTAATTTAAAAAGTTTAGAAATCAGGCTTTTTCCTAAACTTGTTGGGAAGCAATAGCGCTCCCCCCCCCCCCCCCCCCCCGGCGTGACTCAGACAAACGTTGCACCTACTCCAAGGCTTTGTATGGGAATATGCGTTCCGACATGAAAATTGTTCATAAAATTCGCAGTGAGCGTTTTTAAAACGTTTTTTGAGCATAATTCCAATATATAAAAGGCACTACTGCTATAGGGAGCAAAACCCGGTCCTGTAACTCAAATAAATGGTTAAAATCAGAAAATAAAGCAACTCGATCACAGAAGGCTACTGAAATCGGATCCCTAGGTCTGTGTCTTAGGCAGAAAGCACCGCTATGCAATGAAACATGACATAACATTATTGGCTGTGTAATACTCCAAAACCGATATTGGTAAAGAAAAAATCGAGTCTGGATGTGCCTCTAGGAGGCTGTGACAGAATGTCTAAGGTGAAAAGCACACCAACACTAGCACAAACCGGAAGTTGTATAAGTTTGTTCTGTTGTTGTGCGGCCAGGCAGACCATATGAATCCGGGACGAATACTTTAGTAGGTTATATCCTGTAGTACCAAAATACGATCAAAATGTTTTACGTTCACTCACATCTGTCCAAGCTTTGTAAACTTTTCGACATCCAAATACAGAACATCAAACAGAACATCAAAAGGCACATTACATCAAAATTACACCCGTAAACATCAAAATCATTTCTAAAAGGTTAACATGCGGTCCCAGGGGGGGAGGCTCGGGATTTCAAGTGACGGGGATGATCGAAGGATTTTTTGGGGTTTGAAATTTTCGATTCCGGGATTTTTGGGTACGAAAATTTGGCAAGTATTTTTTTGGGTAGCTTGATTTGAGTAGGGATGTTTTGGGGCTATTAAAAAGAATCGGTAGTGCCCTGGCTGCGTAGTTCTGCGAATAAAGTACAAACAAACGTGTTTTGCTGTTATTTAATAGTTAACTATGGTGTCGCTTTACATCGCACTTGTTATACAATAGTCTGCATTGTCCTGTGGTGCCCGGCCGTCTACAAGACTTCAACCGCTTCAATTCAGTCAATTGGCTTTACTGTCACTGGAATTCCCACAAAATCGGCATGGGATTTTTTGGGGGGGTTAATTTTTGGTCCAGGAATTTTTTTGGGTCTTGACTTTTGGCTCCATTCGATCATCCCCGTCACGTCACTTATATATAGAATAGTTTATTAAAACTCTCTAGCAGTAAAAAGAACTGAATTATCGAGTACATTTTACAATCATAAGGCAACTAATATCTAGAGTATAGTAATTTACAGTTATAACAATGAAAATAACAATTGAATCACTTAAAAAATTTAAATGTAAAGAAGTCCTCCACTCTCTTTGTCCTACAGACCTGCATGTTCCGGAAAAGATAATACTTTTGTTTTTTTCTGCCTTAAGGTGTAGTTAGGCGCGTCCAGAAGTGGGCTGGGAAGTAGGTGGTGCAGAGGGTGGCTGGTGGACCTCATTTTCGCCATATATTTGTAGCACAAGAGCACTCTTCTATCATCTAACCTATCTAGTTTACCTAACTGTAAGGCATGAGCATATGACTCTGCCTTGGGGTAGATTATGTTAAGCGCCCTTTTTTGCACTCGCTTTATGGCTTCGGACAGATAAGCAGGGATGTTCTGCCAGACTGGTACAGCATACGCTAAAACAGGCCGGACTGTGCTAAGGTATATCCTCAAGATGTTGGGTTGGCTCACCCTGGCTCTACGGAGAACTCTAAGGGAGTATATAACTTCTTAAAAGCTTTCTTAATAATGTAATCAACATGACAGTTCCACTTCAGGTCATTGTCCATAATAACTCCTAAGATCTTATAGGTATTGGCACGCTTGATGACATTGCCGCCAATTATTATCGGGTTAATGAAACAATTAGAGTTGCGTAGGAAATTAATATGCATTTCTTTACACTTGGTTGGATTAAGTCTCATATTATGAGCAATGGCAAAATTGTGAATGTCTGAGGCCAATACATTAAGTAAGCTAGGGGAGTTCCTTGGAATTATTTCGAGAGCACTGGTATCATCGACGTATTTGATGTGCAACCGCCAGTCAGACAGCAGTTTGTTTGTCATCACCGTAAAGAGGATCACACCCAGTTTAGTTCCTTGCGGCACTCCTCCTTTTAGTGTTAACCAATCTGACAGAGTTCTTCCGATTCTAACTGCTTGCTTCCGGGATGTCAAGAATGCCGCAATCCAAGATAAAAGGACTGGATGAACTTCAAGATCTGCCAGTTCTTGCATCAATATTGAATGATCAATTAAATCAAACCCCTTAGAAAAATCTGCGAAGAAAATCCGAGCCGACGCCTCACCACTATCAACCGCCTCATAGATCGCTTGAAGCATATATATAAGGGCATCTGTCGTAGAATGCCCCTTGCGGGAGAACTGACAAGGGTA
>OZ037782.1:2031590-2054090 GCA_964035525.1 Porites cylindrica
GCCCTCGTTTCTCGTGTATCGCGGCGAAAGCCGCTCGACGCTCGCGCGTGCGTGCAGTCTGGGGCCGGGGGGGGGGGAAAGAAGAAAATAGACGATTTATTTTTCTTTCTCGCGCACGCCGATGTTTTCCAAAACAACGAAAAGAAAAATAAATCAACGTCTGTGTACCGGCTAGTATCCAAAGTATCCGGTTTTGAATATGATCCAAAGAATCCTCCTTCGTTGTGGATCATTTGGGTCAATAATCCGTTTTTGGATTAAAAAACCGGATTTCGATTTTAGTAAAGAAACACAACCTTATTCTATTTCAGTTTACCTTTTAACTGACGGCAAAACATCAGAATACCCGGCCACTAAAATATTCCTCATCATATTGTGCTACCGCGGTCCGCAGTGACGAGTATTCTGAAGTTGCTCCAAACTGACTTCACCTACCTAAAACGACCAGATGAGCTTTATCTACTCTTCCTGTTCCATTCTAACAGCTGATTCTAAAGATCCACAGTCAGCTAGTTAACATCAGCTTTACCTGCAGCTAGAAAATGGCCGAGATATTGCCCGGATAATGCTGTAATAAATACCTACAGACCCTTTTCTTTATGAAGTCAGACCAAAGGAAGAACCAAGGTATCACTACTGTCAATTCCGTGTTTTTCTATGAATATAATACTACTTATCGGCGTAAAATTCGTAACGACACATGCTATTCGTATGTTCTCATGAGCTTGTTGTTGTTTTGGAGAATGACGTCAGTTTGACCCAGCAGACCTTTCGCGCGATGTAAAACTGCTGATTTTGCATTTTGGGCAGAACAGAAAGTTCGAGAAACGTCTCGTTTTTTCACGAAAAAACCAAAAGAACTATATTTTTGTCCAGTCAGATTTTGTCAGGATGAATCAGCTACCAGTCATCTGACAAATTATTTAATTTTAGGAACGATCGACGGTTCGAGAAGAAATTTTTTTATTATAAAAGGCATGGATTTTGGCTCACCAACCATCAGTTAAAAAAAACCCCAGAAGACTCAAGGTATCGCTGAAGATTTTCAAGAAGTAAAATTACAACTAAAGTTCTCGACAGTATGGCCCTCGTTTTCAGATTTCCAACGTATCATCCAACTTGGTAAGCTTTTCGAAATTATTTTTCTTCTCTACAAAGAGTCAATTACGACTTTGAATAATTATTTTCTGTATAAAATCTCAACTTTTTTTTTAAACAAACTACTCTTTCGCCTGCATGCTTCGATTGATTCGTATGGTGTGCGACAAGTTTTTTGGGTTTTTAAAATTCGCTGTCGTCCCCATGATCAGGCGGGAATATCATGTTTTGTCAGGATCTTCTGTTACTTTGTTGTTATATTTTTAGGTTCATTTTCCCTTTTAAGATATTCAGTCTTATATGTTTACATAATTGATCAATACATCAGTTAAGCAATAGAACAGCCATAGAGTATCAAAAGCCTATTCTGGAGACTTGATCAGCAACAGTTTCAGGCGGTTCGAAAACATTTGCAGATATACATATCAGGCAGACATTAAAGACTTTTTACTTGTGACTTTTTTTCTGTGTATTAGAGTTTCAGTATTCAAATTATATTATAGAAATTAAAGGTGATTTGTTCATAGCTTGATTTAACAAATGTGTATTTCTATACGGAACATTCACTAAAAATATACACTGCTAGTATTGAGTACATCAGCCGCAAATTTCAAGACATCGATGTGTGTATCAGACAGCTCAGTCTCAGAAATCACACAAAATGACAATTTTTTTGTTTCATTTTCAGCTACACCAGTTACTATAATCAAGCCGTCCCAGATTATGGGCTTTTGCGTGATTTATGGAGAGATATAGCTCTCTCCTTTGAGGAACAAGGGCGAGACATATGCTGTCAGCAAAGGAAACACTCCGGCCCAGTCACAATCGCTTCACTGCCACTGAACCAATACAAACCAGAAGAAATTTCACTTGATGTCGATGGAGAAAATATAACCTTACACGGCCAGCATCGATCCGAAGGAGAAGATGGATTTGAGAATAGTGAGTTCAAGAAAATCATTAAGCTCCCGGAAGACGTAGATCCCACAACAGTGACGTCACGTGTATCTAAAGATGACAGCTTTCTTGTCGTCGAAGGCATCAAGCGTTTTCAAGAGAAAACAAAAACAGACGATGACAAGTTCGTAGTTAGATTGAATCTGCGTGGATTCAAACCAGAAGAAATCAAGGTTCAACTTCGTGGACATGAGCTCACTGTCACAAGAAAACACAGAGCGGAAGAAGAAGGTTCATATTTGTCATGTCATCATAGCCGTCGCGTTTTGTTGCCTGACGACGCAGAACTCAGTTCAGTGACATCACGCTTGTCCAAAGAAGGCTTGCTAACAATAGAAGTGGCACGTGATCCAGCTCTGTTACCAAGTGAGAGAAACGTGGAACTTTCCATGGAAGTTGATCATAAGCCACATCCTGAAGAAAAAGAGCAACAACAACAAGGAGCAAGCGGTAACAGAGAAGATTAGAATAAAAGCTAAATCAACTGCGTTTGCAGATTGTAAGGAATCACTCGCGATCGTATAGAACAGTTTGTCAATTTTTTGTTACATTAATTTCTGATTAAAATTTTCTCGAGAAGCTAAGCAACATTTCAGCATAGCATTTAATGCTTGTTAAGTTATCAACACTTAGAGTACAATTTGATTATAAAATAGTAATTTCGAATTTAGTAAATCATTTTCTTGCGTCAGTTTTTGAATTGATTTATAATTTAAGCAGACAAACAGGCACAAATGCGCTAGTATTAGCACTATTTTACACTGATTTATTTTGCAGCCAATCTTTTTCCATCACATTATAGTATCATTAGCTTTTCACACCGGTCTAGGGTTGTCTGGCTATGCATTAAAGCTATTAACAGATTAAAGCTTTTTTAGCTGTGTAACTATCGACAATATTTTTGTGAGATCACAACATGTTATAAAATAGTTAAGTCATTAGTTAAGGGTCAATAAAAATTGGAAAATCAGGAGACTGACTTTGTTTTCACTTTTACCGTTCACTCTGGCCCTTTTCATCACTTTTCCTGTTTCAGAGACGACATCTTAAAACAAAAAGTCATAGAAAAGAAAAAAAAAATCCAAATAAGAAGGATTGGGGCAGTTGGTTAGTGCACGGCCCAGGTTCTGAGTTCAATAGAACATTTTACGGTTTTTTCAACTTTAATTTTGACATGAAACAGTAAGGGAAATCTGTTGACACTACTGGAAAGAACTCCTTTAAATTGGTAAAACTGCCAAGTTTGGAAGTAATACGTCTTAAGCGGGAAAAGATATAGTTCCGCAAAGTTCCTCTGAAAGTTTACAGCTTTTTGCTGGATGGTTCCCCCAGCTACCACCGTACAAACATCTGTAAAACTTCGCGGCTTTGATGAAGAGCTATATCTTCGTTAGTTTTCAACAAATCACTTTCAAACCTGGCAATTTTCATATTTTACAGGCGTTCTTTCCAGCGGAGTTGGCGGATTTTCCCTGACTTGCCCATGTCAAACGTAGAAAAAAACCATGGAAAGGTTTATATTCTCTGGTGTTTCCTCAAGATAAAATAAGATAAGATAAGATAAGAACTTTATTTTAGCACGATACGAAGATCAGCATTGCTGTTGGAGGCGTGCATACAACAATTACAAAAAAAATAAGGAGTACTGAAAACAAATGTACAATTAACAATTAAAAAGTGTTTAAAATATTTGTAACCAATAGTTGTAGCTAAAATAGGTTCGAAATTCATTTTATCAGCATCAAATTTTGCAAGACAGCGTTTAAACTTTTTCGATGTTTTATCCCTTGTCTCCCTGTTCGTTAAACTGTTCCAATGGAGTTTCTGAATAAATTCATTTCTGGTCTTGGAAGAATGATATTCTCATTTCTTCTGCGGCCTGAATTCCTCTGTAAAACCAAATCTTTACATTCCTTTATACATTTGAAGAGAAACTCCGTTAATCACACTTTGTACGTTGTTTCCAAACTGTCCCATCCAGTTCGCGTTATGACATCTTTAGCACTTGTGTCCCATGGCAACCCATGTATAATTCGTCCAGCTTTTGCATGGAATTTCACCAGGTTCTTTATGTTCGTCTTGTTGAAAGATCCCCACACTTTCAGGCCGTATGTAGCTGATGACCGTATCACTTTTGTGTAGAAGTCTTCTAATTGCTTGCGAGGGAGCCTATCGTATGCGTGGGATTAAACTTAACTTGGATGCGAAGGACTTCGCTACATTTGCAGCATGATCTGACCAGGGCAACTTGTTATCAACCTGTACTCCGAGGAGTCTTCCTGAGGTTGTCCACTTTATGATCGATGTTGTTGCCAAGACGAAGAGCTTGGATAGGGCCAGAAAATGTTGATTTCCGCTGCATGATCATTGGTTTACATTTTTCTGGGTGTAGTACTAACAAATTTCTGTCGCAACATTCCTGGAGTTCAGCTAGAACATTGTTTGGTGTGTTTGTTAGCAAATCCATAGTTTCTGCGATGCAGTATTGTTGTGTCGTCTGCATACAGATACGTTTCCGCAGAGCGTAGTGATTTTGGGAGGTCGTTTGTGAAGAGCGAGAATAACGTGGGTCCGAGCACCGACCCTTGCGGCACTCAGTGAGTTACGGTGCATATATCGGAGTAGCATCCGTTAATTCTGACGACTTGTCATCGTTCGGTGAGGTAGTTCTTTAACCACAGCCAGACATCTCCTCTGATTCCAATGTCGTTCAGCTTTTGTAGTAATATATTGTGCGACACTGTGTCGAAAGCTTTAGTGAAATCGACAAACAGAATTCCTACATAAAGCTTTTTTTCTACTGCTTCTCTCCACCTCTCTTTTAGGTGAATTAAAAGCTGTTCTGCTGACTTTCCCTTCCTATAAGCCCATTGTTTGTTATGAAGTAAATTTTGCGTGACCACGTGATTAGTAATATTACTTGTGCGACACAGGATTCCATTAATTTACTTGATATCCTGAGCTTAGATAGTAGTCCGTATCATGTAATGTCTTCCTCTCGTCCTTTTTAGAACGCTGCACTGACTCTAGCTATTTTCCACTGGTCTGGTGGCTTGAAGGCATCAACACTGTGTTTAAACAAGCTCGTGAGAGATGGGGCAATAGACATACCCGCATACTTTAAATAACGCGCACATACGTCATCTGGCTTCGCAGCTTTCTTCACTTTTAAGTTACAGATCTTTTCCTCGATTTTCATCTGACTAATCGTGATGCTGGTCGTAGTTGGAATGTCTACATTGTCTACTAATTTCATCCGCGGGGCCAATCAATTTTTCATTAACTGTGCAGAAATAATCGTTTACCATAGTTCCTTTTCGGTGTCATCTGTTGTGAGGTTCCCATCGTCCTCTTTAATTGGTGAGCTTGTCTGTTTACTTTTGTTGTTCCTCATGTCTTTTTCAGTAGTCTCTAGTAAGCAGCAGCGGTGTCTACTTCGTCAAATAAATTGGAGTAGTAATCGGCTTTGGCTTTTTCATCATTGTTGATACTTTATTTCTTTCTAGGATAATTATGGTTTCGGAGACGTTATCTTATAACCTGAGCATTTAAGCACTTGAGCATTTTTAACTCTTTCCAACTAAACAAGGAAGGAATTATCAAGCATATAAAGCTGCAAAATTAAATATTGTTGATTGATAAAAACGTTACGGCTGAGCCCATACATGACCCCATTATACATTCTTCGAAAAATTTCGACACAATTTTTTCTTGATTTCTCCGAAAATATATACTAACAAAAGTAAAACTGAAAAAAGTAATCACTTCTAGCAGTATACAAAATGTCTTGGTAACGACCTCAATGAGTCGTAACGAGAAACTACATCTTTCTATTTGAAAATTTTAAGCTACTAGGGGTAATAATGTGAATATAGCAAGGCTGAAATATTTCCTTTTTCACTTTTCTTACGAAACCGAAAACTTGGATTTGCCGAGGCGACTTACATGAACCCAGACTATTTTTGATAAACTGCTTCAAAATGTTTGCACTGTTACGAAACACTTTGGCCTATTGTAAGTCATGACAAACACACCAACCTTTTTTTTTTTTTACATCATTCATTTTATTTAGAACACTGTTTTTATTATACCTAACCGTGAACTGGAACGCACTAAAGCTGAGAAATGAGACTGATTTTATAGCCTTCAGTATCAAGCATTTTAATATTAGGCTAATATTTAGACGTGCATCATTATTAGATGGATTATTCAGGCATTTGTATGATTTGAGTAATTTCTGACATTCTTTAATGAAGCGTACGTAAAACAGTACGAACAACTGCTAATAATACAAATTTACACTTAAATTAATTCAAGTTTTCGTTCAGTTCTATGGATTGATCTAGTCACCAGCATGCATTATACTGAAACCTAAACATAGCAAGTGACTCGGGTTAGTAGGTAAGGTTGTAGACGGTTTATTAACAGAGTATGCACATTGTGGCTCTTCATCTGTTGCTGGTATCTAGAAATATCTAAAGTTCACTATAAAAATATAATATTGAGAAAATTATCAAAGAGATGTAAGTAGCTAAAAAGAGGAAAAGGGACTGGACTGGAAACCACCACGGTGAGCGGGAAAATGAAAAACGGGAACAAAAGCTAACTTGAACTTTAGCCCCATCAGTAACTTCGTTAACCACATTTCTCCGTTCTCCCCGTGACATCCGTGATTAAAGTAGAAAAATAAAACAGAAATATCTCAGTGCAACAAAACGAAACGAAATAACAAAACTGCCTAATGTACATTTTTGGCAAAACTAAGAACTTCTCGTTTTTTCTCACTGAAAATTAAAAAAAGAGTAACTTTTTATTCCTGTTAAATTTTGTCAGAATGAATCAGCTCAAGCTAGTCTGACTCTCAAAAAATGCTGACAAATGATTTAATTATAGTAACGATTGATAGTTCGAAAATAACTTTTATCACCTACAAAAGTACAAGGGCTTTTCTCACCGACCAACAGTTCAAACAAAAACCTCAGAAGAATCAAAGAGATATCCCTGAAGATTTTCAAGAAGTAGAATTGGAACCAAAGTTTCTACGACATGTCTTTCGGATTTCCGACTTTTCATCCAACTAGGTAAGCCTTTCAAAATTGTAATTTTCCTTCGCTGCAAGTAATTGAGTTATCAGTAACTAAGAGTAATTTTGTTTTCACGTCGTTTTTTGGTATACAGTATAATGGACTCTCTGAAATTGGTTAAACGGATACAGTGTTTTCTTTAGGTTTGGAAATGTTGAAAACAAATTAGTGGGTTATTTTGGTTTATAACCGATCAAGGTAAAGCGAAGAATTAGAAGGGAGAGGAGGCGAGGGGCGCGGGGGGGGGGGGGGAGTATGGCGCGGAAAATGCAGCGAAGTGCACTAGTGTTCTTCCCTGGTTTGGCCTCAATCCAGCTTTTCAGTGCACAGCTGTTTTATAGAAAGCTAATTACCTTTCGAAAAATTACTATCCGAAAAAAAGGCCACTAGAGAGTACCGACCTGCCAGACAAGTAACCCCCCGAACCGCTCTGATTAGTTTACTTTTTCTTATGACCTTATCCACACTTGACTGTTTGTACGTTTGTTATTTTTTTTTTCCAAGTTATGCGCATATCTTTTGGCTAGCTTGACATCTTTGAGGGCCACAAGTTTTCAGTTTTTAACTAGCTGTCGTCACGCTCTGTAACTTAAGTTGATTATTATCAGAGATCATGATATTAATTATGGTTATGATTATGATTCGGTCCTAGAAACCCTTGCCTTAGCTTACACTGAAAACCTTGCAATTTCGCCCAATTTCTCTCGCTAGGGTCAGGGAAATAGGATCAGCCTGATGAGCTCAGTCAGGCGATTTAGGAACTGGATGGGCGATAAACCTGAATATCCTCACAGCAGAGTGCCTTAAAGCTTCCTATTCTTTCTCTTCTATATTTCAGACATTTTCCCACTTTATTCGTTAATGCTTAAAGCAAAACAAATTTAACATTACGTATGTATTATCACCACTGATTTGCAAACGCGACAAACCCAATGTTTTGTTCTGCCAGCGTCAGTCAGACAGGCGTTTAAATTCGGCAATTCAAAATTTCACTGAAACATTTTGATTTACATTGTAAAGAAAATCCGACTTGCAAATTTTTAAGACAACTGAGATGTTTTGGTCCAGTTAGTCTCGCCAACTTCAAGCAAAATAACAATTTTCTTTTGTTTTAATTTCAGCTACAACAGCTACTTCAATCAAGTTGTCCCAGGTGATGGGTTTTTGCAAGATTTATGGAGGAACACAGCTCTCTTTTGCGAGGAACAGGCTCGGCAGAAGAAACTAACGAAGACATATTCGGGCTGGCAAGGTTTTTAATCATCAGACAAACATGTTCCAATGCGTCAAGTACCGATTAAAAGAAATATTTTACACTTTAGTTAAAATGTATATCAGATCAGTTATCAGTTTTTATCCAAAGTTCTTTGTCTATATATAGTATAGTTCTTGATATTTTACGTTTTTGGGATAGTAAACCTTTGGAATATAAGTTAATGAAAGTTATTATAGGTCCGTATATAGTACAGGAACAATAAAATGTTTAAATGAGCAACTAACTGGGTTGTGTTTCCTTTTAATTATCGTTCATTTTGACCACTTTTTACCTCTAGATAATGTAGTCTCAATTAGGGGATAGCCTGTTGGCATTTTTCTATCTAAAGCAGAAGCTTTTTTGGTCTCTTTGACTTAAAATTTTCTGATGCCTTTCCAGAGCAGTTACCCTATTCACAGGAATCCAACCTATGGAATCATATGCGATGATTCATGTGATGATGTAATAGTCCTGTATGCATCATAACGAATCGTAATATGATTTGACAAGTACCCTAAACATCATAATATGATTCCATTGGTATCATAATCATCATTATGATTTCTATAGGACTATTAAAATCATCTCTGGAATCATAACTATGATTTACAGTGCTGTTAATCATTGCTATGATTCCAACACGACTATTAAAATCATCTCTGAAATCATAACCATGATTTATTGTTCTATTAATCATAGCTATGATTCCAATAGAACTATTAACATCATCTCTGGAATCTTAACTATGATTTACAGTGCTGTTAATCATAGCTATGATTCCAACAGGTCTATTAAAATCATCTCTGGAATCATAACCATGATTTATTGTGCTATTGATCATAGCTATGATTCCAATAGAACTATTAAAAGAATCTCTGGAATCATAACCATGATTCATTGTTCTATTAATCATAGCTACGATTCCAATAGGACAATTAAAATAGTCTCTGGAATCATAACTTCCATTTGCAGTTTTATGCACAGGTAGCCCAGGTTCAGTTCTTGAACACTCACTAATACAATGCCATGCAAAAAATACAATGTGGAGTTTGTTCTAGAATCACTTACAATGCTTTTAAAATGGCAAAATACATAAGCATAAATGTGAAACTGAACTTAGGCCAGCTCAATAAAGATGTTTCTTTGCTTTTCATGTTATTTCTTTCCAACTGTTTCCAATCAAATTACACATAGAAAACAAATTAAAAAAATTGTGTATTTTTATGGTTTTGAGAAAAAAATATTGATAGCTCTCCAGATCCATTATAATCTACTATTAAAAACTAAATAAAATGTTTGTTGCATAGAAGTATACAGCATTGTATTATGAGTGTTCAAGCACTGACCTTGAGCTGCCTGTGATAGATGTACACTGTATCAGCCTCAGTCAGGTTGTAAACAGTCCTAAACAGAATGGAGTTGTATGAAAACAATACTACTAGCCAGAAAGCAAATATAATTAATATTAATACTGGCTCAAGACAACGGCCCATATCCCCAGGGGGTGGGGGGGAGGGTATTCCCTATAATGACATACCACGGGAAAGTAAATCCCGAAAGGAGTACTTTCTCAGCCTTCAGGTATACGAAAGAAAGGGTTGGGATTTCACTTGTTGAAGAATATAAAAGGGTAGGGAAATCTGTCATTTCGGTTGGTAGCAAGACCCAAAAGAGCTAACAGATGCATTTTATGGCAGTGACAAAGTCGACGAAAGCGTTCTACTTTTGTGATTTATTCATATTTTAAAGACAATGCGTTTACAGCAGTTAAAGAAATAAACAGTAACTACAATTTTAAGAAGGTGAAAGCAGTACCATTTGTCAATAGGAGTTATATGAAAGGAGAGGGGTCCTTTTCTGTCCAAAGTGGTATATAAAATGGTAAGGGATTGGACCTACGGGTGGAGCCTCTCCGTATAAACCTTTATTGAGTACTCCTCTCCCCTCTCTCCGTATACATCGCAGGCTTGAATTGCACAACATTCATTATCCTAATGGTTAATACCATTTACGATAATCGCGTGATCAAATTATTTTGATTACTGTCTATAGTGTCAACAAAACAACAGCCTTAAAAGCTATCGTCCCCGGTATCTCTGTTTATCCTCGAGTTTAATTTTATTACCTGTGTTTGTTTTACCTTTGAAAAGGTATAATATGTTTTAGTAAAATCCAACTAGTGGTCTATTATGAATGCTGCGTTCTGATTGGTTGAGCTGCTACTAGGCTGTATGTTACAGCCCACTAGTAGGGCAAAGCGCAAGCTTTTTGGCGGCAAAAAAGGATTAAAGTCTAGCTTTAACTAGCTAAAGTTGTTTTGTCTCGATATTTTTTACCAGCTAGTTGGATTTTTGATCAATAACGATTTCTTAAAACAGCAAGCGAATATTAACGTTAAAAGCCGACGTTTCGGTATCATCATGACGGGTAGTTGGATTTTACTAAAACAATTATTCCTCTCGCCCTCATGGCCTCTGAGTCAATAGCCCATTTGGCCTTTGGCCTCATGGGCTATTGACTCAGAGTCCATTCGGGCTCGAGGAATAATAATTGTTAAATACTGGGACTCTGTTGAAAGCTTGTTTATTGTTAGTTATAAACTGGACATTTACACCTCTATTTGTGTCATTTTTGGTTTATCTTCATACGTCCCGCCGTTTTGGTTAACAGACTTTGTATTCAATTTAACCGCTCATTTGTACCCTTTTCATCCCTTTTCTACTTTGGAGACGACTTCTCAAACGAAATAAAGAAAAGAGAAAAAAGAGAAAAACGTAAGGTTTGGAGATTTTGGTTAGTATACAAAGTGCGCGAACATCTATGAGGGGGTTTGGAGGTCAATTCCCTGGTGTTCTATATCTTGGAAACGACTTCAAAATTAGCCGTAATGAGAGAGGAATTTGCAATTTTAAGCTACTAGGGGTAATAATGTGAATATGGCAGGCTGAAATATTTCCTTTTTCACTTTTCATTAATACAAAACTGAAAAATTAGAATTGCCGAGGTGTCTTACACGAACCCAGACTACTAGTTTGATAAACGGCTTGAAAATGTTTGTACTGCTACGAAACACCGTGGCCAACTGTAGGAGATGACAAGTCTTCCAACCTTTTTTTCTACATGATTCATTTCATTTAGAACACTTTTGTTATTGTACCTAACAACAACAAAGGGAATACGCTAACGCCGAGAAAAGGCTGATTTTCTTGCCCGTTCAGCATCGGGCATTTTAATGTTAGGCTAATATTTAGGTATGGATTATTATTAGATGTCCAGCCATCTCTTCGCGGGAAGGACAAAGAGAGTGTTGGAAATCAAGCGTACATGTATCCTATACGCTGAAGAAAGTGAATCGAAACAGGCAATTAATATAATTATAGCTGGTTATGAGTTAATGATACCCAAGCCCTGGCATTTTTAACACGTTAAAACTGACATATGAGATTAATTTGAGGTGCAAAATACCAAAGATATGTAACAATGTAAGTTGTATAAAAGAGTGTCTACAATATTTGAGCCAGCAAGGCAGACGTTGCGAGGCGTGAACAAACTATTTGAGGCAGTTGAACAAAACATACAAGCTTTGACGTCCCACGCAAATGGATGCAACATTGTTAGCCAACAGCTCCTAACATTATTGGATGTGTTACTGCACAAGTTGCCTCCATTTGCACACCCTGTTGCATGTTATTGGGAGTAGTTGCACAAAGTTAGATCTGTTTGCACAGCTCTTCAAACATTTTGGGGGCCACACACACACATTACACATGGTCCTCTTTGAGTTTACAATGTCTTATGGGTTGTACCCTTCTCACAATGCACTGCAAGTTCCAATATTGTTGGAGAGTTGTTGCATTTGTTTGCAAACAGCTGCCAACACTGATGCAACAACTCCCAACATTGCTGGCTCATTTAATCCATGATAAGAAGTCTTGTCAAGAAGCTGATCTATGTATTAAAATTGTTGCAAGTTACCGCTGGCGATATTCACTCTTTTCGGATCCATAGTAAAGAAATGCTTCGGATCATGTATCCAAATAGCCTGTTCACAGACCCTCTATTTTCTCTTCAAAGTATGTCGAGCACCCATGATAAAAATAAACTGTGGGGGATTTATTGACTGCCAGCACAAAGGGATAGGGGTGGGGGTAGACTACAAGCAGTCTCCCATTTTTCTTGGTCCGTCGAGCAAAACGCGCGAGACACGCAAATGACCACGCGCGTGGCTGAAGGCGCAAGACGGGAGAGGCCCTCCTTTCTCGCATCTTGCGGCGAAAGCCGCTAAACACTCGCGCGTGCGTGCACTCCCCTTACTAAATCTGAAGAAAAAGAGAGACTGGTCGCAGTCTAGGGTGGGGGAAGAGGAAAATAGACAATTTATTTTTCTTTCTCGCACACGCGGATGTTTTCCAAAACAACGAAAAGAAAAATAAATCAACGCCTGTGTACCGGCTAGTATCCAAAGTATCCGGTTTTGAATATGATCCAAAGAATCCTCCTCCGTTGTGGATCGTTTTTGGATTAAAAATCCCGATTTCGATTTTAGTAAAGAAACACACCCTTATTCTATTTCAGTTTGCCTTTTAACTGACGATAAAACATCAGTGTTAGAAATATTAAGTGCGTGACAATTTTATCATATTGATCATTTAGCTATTTTGGAGATAATCAAGTACCAAAGACGTCAATCAAATGATTTGTAACTTTAGATTTTTCAACAGTATATGTGTTCAATATAGATTCTTCGCTTCACTCGAGACTAGAGCAGCTTTCGGGACGGTTATGGGTGTGACTTTTTCACTGTGACTTTTTACTTAAACGATTTGAAGTGAGTGAATAGTGTTGTGGTGACTACATTTCCAACATCAGAATACCCGGCCACTAAAATATTCCTCATCATATTGTGCTACCGCGGTCCGCAGTGACGAGTATTCTGAAGTTGCTCCAAACTGACTTCACCTACCCAAAACGTCCCGATGAGCTTTATCTACTCTTCCTGTTCCATTCTAACAGCTGATTCTAAAGATCCACAGTCAGCTGGTCAACATCAGCTTTTCCTGCAGCTAGAAAATGGCCGAGATAATGTCCGGATAATGCTGTAATAAATACCTACAGGCCCTTTTCTTTATGAAGTCAGGCCAAGGGAAGAACCAAGGCATCACTACTATCAATTCCGTGTTTTTCTATGAATTACAATACTACTTATTGGCGTAAAATTCGCAACGAGACATGCTGTTCGCCTGTCCGCCATTTTGTTCTCATGAGCTTGTTGTTGAGAATGACGTCAGATTGTCCCAGCAGACCTTTCGCGCGATGTAAAACTGCTGATTTTGCATTTTGGGCAGAACAGAAAGTTCGAGAAACGTCTCGTTTTTTCACGAAAAAACCTAAAGAAGTATATTTTTGTCCAGTCAGATTTTGTCAGGATGAATCAGCTACCAGTCATACTTACGAAGGTCTGACAGATTATTTAATTTTAGCAACGATCGATGGTTCGAGAAGAAATCTTTTTTATTTTAAAAGGCATGGATTTTGGCTCACCAACCATCAGTTCAAAAAAACCCGGAAGACTCAAGGTATCGCTGAAGATTTTCAAGAAGTAAAATTACAACTAAAGTTCTCGACAGTATGGCCCTCGTTTTCAGATTTCCAACCTATCATCCGACTTGGTAAGCTTCTCGAAGTTATTTTTGTTCTCTACAAAGAGTCAATTACGACTTTGAATAATTATTTTCTGTATAAAATCTCAACTTTTAATATAACAAAATACTCTTTCGCCTGCATGCTTCGATTGATTCTTACTGATGGTGTACTACAATTTTTTTGGTTTTTAAAATCCACTGTCGTCCCCATGATCAGGTGGGAATATCATGTTTTGTAATCTTCTGTTACTTTCTTGTTATATTTTAGGTTCATTTTCCCTTTTAAGATATTCAGTCTTACATGCGTACATAATTGATCAATGCATATAAGCAATAGGACAGCCATAGAGTATCAAAAGCCTATTCTGGAGACTCGATCAGCAATAATTTCAGGCGGTTCGAAAACATTTGCAGATATACACATCGAGGCAGACATTAAAGATTTTTTACTTGGCATTTTTTTTCCTGTGGATTGGAGTTTCAGCATTCAAATTATATTATATATATGAAAGGTGATTTGTTCATAGTTTGAATTAACACATCTGTATATTTCTATACGGAACATTCACTAAAAATATACACTACTAGCACTGAGTAAATCAGCTGCAAATGCAAAATCAAGACATCGATGTGTGTATTAGACAGCTCAGTCTCAGAAATCACGCAAAATAACAATTTCCTTTTGTTTCATTTTCAGCTACAGCAGTTACTACAATCAAGCCGTCCCAGGTTATGGGCTTTTGCGTGACTTATGGAGAGACATAGCTCTCTCCTTTGGGGATCAAGGGCGAGACATATGCTGTCAGCAAAGGAAACACTCCGGCCCAGTCACAATCGCTACACTGCCACTCAACCAGTACAAACCAGAAGAAATTTCACTGGATGTTGATGGAGAAAATATAACCTTACACGGCCAGCATCGATCCGAAGGAGAAGATGGATTTGAGAATAGTGAGTTCAAGAAAATCATTAAGTTCCCGGAAGACGTAGATCCCACAACAGTGACGTCACGTGTATCTAAAGATGACAGCTTTCTTGTCCTCGAAGGCGTCAAACGTGTTGAAGAGAAAACAAAAACAGACGACGACAAGTTCGTGGTAAGATTGAATCTGCGTGGATTCAAACCAGAAGAAATCAAGGTCCATCTTCGTGGACATGAGCTCACTGTCACAGGAAAACACAGAGCGGAAGAAGACGGTTCATATTTGTCACGTGATTACAGCCGCCGCGTTTTGTTGCCTGACGACGCAGAACTCAGTTCTGTGACGTCACGCTTGTCCAAAGAAGGCTTGCTAACCATAGAAGTGGCACGAGACCCAGCTCTGTTACCAAGTGAGAGAAACGTGGAACTTTCCATGGAAGTTGATCATAAGCCACATCCTGAAGAAGAAGAGCAACAACAACAGGGAGCAAGCGGTAACGGAAAAGATTAGAATAAAAGCTTAATCAACGTAACTGCGTTTGCAGATTGTAAGGAATCACTCGTATAGAACATTTTGCCAATTTTTTGTTACATTAATTTCTGATTAAAATTTTCTCGAGAAGCTAAGCAACATTTCAGCATAGCATTTAATGCTTGTTAAGTTATCAACACTTAGAGTATAATTTTATTATAAAATAGTAATTTAGAATTTAGTAACTCATTTTCTTGCTTCAGTTTTTGAAATGATTTTTAATAGTAAGCAGACAAACAGGTACCAATGCGCTAGTATTAGTACTATTTTACACTGTTGTAGCCAATCCTTTCCCATTAAATTGTAGTATCATTAGCTTTTCACACCAGGATAGGGTTGTCTGGCTATGTTTTAAAGTTATTAACAGATTAAAGCTTTTTTTAGCTGTGCAATTATCGACAATATTTTTTTGAGATCATAACATGTTATAAAATAGTTAGTCAGTAGTTAAGGTCAATAAAAGGTGGAAAATGAGGAGACTGACTTTTTTTTCACTTTTACCATTCATTCTGACCCTTTTTATCAGTTTTCCTGTTTCAGAGACGACATCTTAAAACAAAAAGTCATAGAAAAGAAAAAAGTCCAAATAAGAAGGACTGGGGCAGTTGGTTAGAGCACGGCCCAGGTTCTGAGTTCAATAGAACATTTTACGGTTTTTTCAACTTTTGACACGGGACAGTAAGGGAAAAATCTGTTGACACTACTGAAAAGAACGCCTCTAAATTGGTAAAACTGCCAAGTTTGAAAGTGGTACGTCTTAAGCGGGAAAAGATATAGTTCCGCAAAGTTCCTACTAAAATTTACAGCTTTTTGCGGGATGGTTTCCCTACCATGTGACCATACAAACATCTGTAAAATTTCGCAGCTTTGATGAGGAGTTATATCTTCGTTAGTTTTCAACAAATCACTTTCAAACCTGGCAATTTTAATATTTTACAGGCGTTCTCTCCCCGGGGGAGTGGTACTTGAGGAATTTCTGAGTGGGGATGTGCTGCTTGATTGGACCCTGGAACCCTTAACCTATACCAGAGCAAGTTTAGATGAATTTTACTACCCTATACTAGACTCCCCAAATCCACCCTAACCTAGAGTAGCTGTTTTCCAGAAACTACTGAGGTCACTAGCACAGTCTAGCCAAAACAAAATCTTATTCCACAATCCTTAGTCTAGATAAAATCTTCAACCAACTGATCAGTTTCCTGAAAAATGATACCCTATTCTAGACCCAAATGCTCTGTTTTATATACCCTATCCTAGAGTAAACTGCTTGAAAACCATACCCGTCAGCACATATATGGCAGTATCCCCCGAGGTTCTTTCCAGCGGAGTTGGCGGATTTTCCCTGATTTGTCCATGTCAAACGTAGAAAAAAACCATGGAAAGGTTTTTTATTCTCTGGTGTTTCCTTAAGATAAGATAAGAACTTTATTTTAACGCGATAGGAAGATCAGCATTGCTGATGGAGTCGTGCATACAACAATTACAAAAAAAATAAGGAGTACTGAAAACAAATGTACAATTAAAAACTGTTTAACATATTTGTAACCGATATCTCTGTTCTTAGTTGTAGCTAAAATAGGTTCGAAATTCATTTTATCGGTATCAAATTTTGCGAGACAGCGTTTAAACACCTTCAAGGTTTTATCCATTGTCTCCCTGTTCGTTAAACTGTTCCAATGGAGTTTCTGAATAAATTCATTTCTGGTCTTAGAAGAACGATGTTCTCATTTCTTCTTCGGCCTGAATTCCTCTGTAAAAACCACAGGCCTCCCAAGCTTACCACAGGAATACGGACGTGACTCTTGCTTGCGAGCGGTGTTACAAACGGTTATTTACGAGGGCTTGTATGGGATGTAAACGGTTTTCCTTAAAAGAGAGAAAAAACGTTATGTTTTTAAATAAAATGGACTTACCTTATTGCCTTGTTTGTATTCTTTGTTGTTTGTCCGCGTCTCAGACCGTTTTGAAGCGTTTTCGGCGAGTTAGCGCTATTTTCACTGGGAACACCAAAATAAATAAATAACCGTTTGTAACACCGCTCGCAAGCAAGAGTCACGTCCGCGTTCCTGTAGTGAGCTTGGGCGACCTGTGTAAAAAACAAATCTTTACATTCCGTGACGGTGTAACCTTTTATACATTTGAAGAGAACTAAGTTAATCGCACTTTTTACGTTGTTTCCAAACTGTCCCATCCAGTTCGCGTTAAGACATCTTCAGCACTTGTGTCCAATGGCAACCCATGCATAAAAAATTCGTCCAGCCCTTGCATGGAGTTTATCCAGGTTCTTTATGTGCGTCTTGTTGAAAGATCCCCACACTTTCAGGCCGTATGTAACTGATGACAGTATCTATTTTGTGTAGAAGTCTTCTAATTGCTTGCGAGGGAGCCTATCGCATGCGTCGGAGTAAACTTAACTTGGATGCGAAGGACTTCGCTACATTTGCAGCATGATCTGACCAGGGCAACTTGTTATCAACCTGTTCTCCGAGGAGCCTTTCTGAGGTTATCCACTTTATGATGTTGTTGCCAGTAAATGTTGATTTCCGCTGCATGATCATTGCTTTACATTTTTCTAGGTGTAGTACCAACAAATTTCTGTCGCAACATTCCTGGAGTTCAGCTAGAACATTGTTTAGTGTGTTTGTTAGCAAATCCATAGTTTCTGCGATACAGTATTGTTGTGTCGTCTACATACAGATACGTTTCCGCAGAGCGTAGTGATTTTGGGAGGTCGTTTGTGAAGAGCGAGAATAACGTTGGTCCGAGGACCGACCCTTGCGGCACTCAGTGAGTTACGATGTATGTATCGGAGTCGCATCCGTTAATTCTGACGACTTGTCTTCGTTCTGTGAGGTAGTTCTTTAACCACAGCCAGATATCTCCTCTGATTCTAATGTCGTTCAGCTTTTGTAGTAATATATTGTGCGACACGGTGTCGAAAGCTTTAGTGAAATCGACATACAGAATTCCTACATAAAGCTTTTTTTCTACTGCTTCTCTCCACTTCTCTTTTAGGTGTATTAAAAGCTTTTCTGTTGACTTTCCCTTCCTATAAGCCCATTGTCTGTTGTCAAGTAAATTTCGCGTGACCACGTGATTAGTGATATTACTTGCGACGCAGGATTCCATTGATTTACTTGGTATCCTGAGCTTAGATAGTATTTTGTATCATGTAATGTCTTCCCCTCGTCCTTTTTTGAACGCTGCACTGACTCTAGCAATTTTCCACTGGTCTGGTGGCTTGCAGGCATCAACACTTTGTTTAAACAAGCTCGCGAGAGATGGGGCAAATGACAAACACGCATACTTTAAATGACGCGCAGATACGCCATCTGGCCCCACAGCTTTCTTCACTTTTAACTTATAGACCTTTTCCTCAATTTCCATCTGACTAATCGTGATGCTGGTCGTAGTCGGAATGTCTACATTCTGACGGCTATGAGGGTGAATTTCAACCGCGGGGCCAATCAATTTTTCATCAACTGTGCGGAAATAATCGTTTAACATAGTTGCCTTTTCGGTGTCATCTGTTGTCAGGTTTCCATTGTCCTCTTTAATTGCTGTGCTTGTCTGTTTACTTTTCTTGTTCCTGATGTCTTTTTCAGTAGTCTCCAGTAAGCAGCAGGGGTGTCCACTTCTTCAAATAAATTGGAATAGTAATCGGCTTTGAGATTTTTTATCATTGTTGATACTTTACTTTTTTTAGGATAATTATGGTTTCGGAGACGTTGTCTTGTTTTATAACCTGAGCATTTAAGCACTTGAGCATTTTCAACTCTTCCAACTAAACAAGGAAGGAAATATCAAGCATATAGAGCTGCAAAATTGTTGATTGATAAAAACGTCACGGCTGAGCCCATACATGACCCCACCATACATTCTTCGTAAAATTTCGACACAACTTTTTCTTAATTTCTCCGAAAATATATATTAACAAAAGTAAAACTGAAAAAAGTAATCACTTCTAGCAGTATACAAAATGTCTTGGCAACGACCTCAATGAGTCGTAAAGAGAAAGGGATCATTTTCCCTTACTATTACCTAAATCTTTCTATTTGAAAATTTTAAGCTACTAGGGGTAATAATGTGAATATAGCAAGGCTGAAATATTTCCTTTTTCACTTTTCTTACGAAACCGAAAAATTAGATTTGCCGAGGCGGCTTACATGAACCCAGACTATTTTTGATAAACGGCTTCAAAATGTTTATACTGTTACGAAACACTTTGGCCTATTGTAAGTCATGGCAAGCACACCAACCTTTTTTTTACATGTTTCACTTTATTTAGAACACTGTTTTTGTTGTACCTAACCGTGAACTGGAACGCACTAAAGCTGAGAAATGAGACTGATTTTATAGCCTTCAGTATCAAGCATTTTAATATTAGGCTAATATTTAGATATGCATTATTATTAGATGGATTATTCAGCTATTTGTATGATTTAAGTCATTTCTGACATTTTTGAATGAAGCTTACGTAGAACAGTACAAACAACTCCTAATAATACAAATTTACACTCAAATTAATTCAAGTTTTAGTTCAGTTCTATGGATTGATCGAGTCACCAGCTTGCATTATACTGAAATCTAAATATAGCAAGTGAGGTTAGTAGGGAAGGTTATAGACGGTTTATTAACAGAGCATGCACATTGTGGCTCTTCATCTGTTACTGGTATCTAGAAATATCTAAAGTTCACTATAAAAATATAATATTGAGAAAATTATCAAAGAGATGTAAGTAGCTAAAAAGAGAAAAAGGGACTGGACTGGAAACCACCACGGTGAGCAGGAAAATGGAAAACGGGAACATTTAACCTAACTTGAACTTTAGCCCCATCAGTAACTTCGTTAACCACATTTCTCCGTTCTCCCCGTGACATCCGCGATTAAAGTAGAAAAATAAAACAGAAATATCTCAGGGTAACAAAACAAAACGAAATAACAAAACTGCCTAATGTACGTTTTTGGCAAAACTATTTTCCCACTGAAAATTAAAAAAAAGAGTAACTTTTTATTCCTGTTAAATTTTGTCACAATTAGTCAGCTCAAGCTAGTCACTCTCAAAAAATGCTGACAAATGATTTAATTATAGTAACGATTGATAGTTCGAAAATAACTTTTATCACCTATAAATTAAGTGCATGGGTTGCTCACCGACCAACAGTTCAAACAAAAGTCTCAGAAGAATCAAAGAGATATCCCTTAAGATTTTCAAGAAGTAGAATTGGAACCAAAGTTTCTTCGACATGGCCCTCGCTTTCGGATTCCCGACTTTTCATCCAACTAGGTAAGCCTTTCAAAATTATAATTTTTCTTCGCTGCAAGTAATTGAGTTATCAGTATCTAAGAGTAATTTTGTTTTCACATCGTTTTTTAGGGTCTAACACAGGTTTTTTTTGGTATACAGTATAATGGACTCTCTGAAATTGGTTAAACGAATACAGTGTTTTCTTTAGGTTTCGATATGTTGAAAAAAATTAGTGGATTATTTTGGTTTATAACCGATCAAGGTAAAACGAGAATTAGAAGGGAGAGGAGGCGAGGGGCGCGGGGGAGGGGGGGGAGTATTGCGGGGGAAATGCAGCGAAATGCCCTAGTGTTCTTCCCTGGTTTGGCCTCAATCCAGCTTTTCAGTGCACAGCTGTTTTATAGAAAGCTAATGAAATTCCTCCTTGCGAATTACCTTTCGAAAAATTACTATCCGAAAAAAAGCTCACTAGAGAGTACCGACCTGCCAGACAAGAAACCCCCTAGACCACTCTGATTCGTTTAATTTTTCTTATGACCTTATCCACACTTGACTGTTTGTACGTTTGTTATTTTTTTTCCCAGTTATGCGCATATCTTTTGGTTAGTTCATTGACATCTTTGAGGGCCACAAGTTTTCAGTTTTTAACTGGCTGTCGTCACGCACTGTAACTAAAGTTGATTATGATCAGAGATCATGATATTAATTATGGTTATGATTATGATTCGGTCCTGGAGACCCTTGCCTTAGCCTAAACTGAAAACCTTGCAACTTCGCCCAGTTTCTGTCGCTAGGGTCAGGGAAATAGGATCAGCCTGATGAGCTCAGTTAGGCGATTTAGGAACTGGATGGGCGATAAACCTGAATATCCTCACAGCAGAGTGCCTTAAAGCTTCCTATTCTTTCTCTTCTTTATTTCAGACATTTTCCTACTTTATTCGTTAACGCTTAAAGCAAAACAAATTTAACATTACATATGTATTATCACCACTGATTTGCAAACGCGACAAACCCAATGTTTTGTTCTGCCAGCGTCAGTCAGACAGGCGTTTAAATTCGGCAATTCAAAATTTCACGGAAACATTTTTATTTACATTGTAAGGAAAATCCGACTTGCAAATTTTTAAGGCAACTGAGATGTTTTGGTCCAGTTAGTCTCACCAACTCCAGGCAAAATAACAATTTTCTTTTCTTTCATTTTCAGCTACAACAGCTTCTTCAATCAAGTTGTCCCAGGTTATGGGTTTTTGCAAGATTTATGGAGGAGCACAGCTCTCTTCTGCGAGGAACAGGCTCGGCAGAGGAAACTAATGAAGAGATATTCGGGCCCAGTCATAATTGCTTGGCTGCCACTGAACCAGTACAAACCAGAAGAAATTTCAATCTGTGTTGACGACGAAAATATAACGTTACACGGCCAGCATCGATCCGAAGGAGAAGATGGATTTGAGAATAGTGAGTTCATGAAAATCATTAAGCTCCCGCAAGACGTAGATCCCACAACAGTGACATCACATGTAACCAGAAATGGTAGCGTTCTAGTCCTCAATGGCATCAAACGCCTTGAAAAGAAAATAAAAGCAAACGATGACAAGTTTGTTGCTAAATTAAATCTGCGTGGATTTAAACCAGAAGAAATCAAGATCCAGAGACGAGGAAATGAGCTCATGGTCATAGCAAAACACGGATCGGAGGAAGATGGTTCACGTGATTACAGGCATCGCATTTTGCTGCCCGATGACGCAGACGTCAGTTCATTGA
>OZ037782.1:2059090-2119090 GCA_964035525.1 Porites cylindrica
ATACTTTATTTATACATGGGTAAGCCGAAAATCAATTGGTTCGCGCCATTCCGCTTGGGAATCCTCAGATTATAAACCATTGTGAGGTGATTCAAATTTGCAGAGAACTCTTTTACATTTCAGCAGATCGTTCTTTTTTATGTGAAAGTTAATAGTCATATTTATATTTTCAAGATTTTTGAAAAGTTTTTTGGTTTTTGTAAAAGGTAGGCACCCCTAGGTAGAAAAGGTTAAAGATGGAAAATAAGACTGAAAAGACACCAGCAAATAAGTACGACAACAACATTTTTGATAAGAAAGAGAAAAATTCTATTTGCATTTCAACTGAGGATAACATTAAAGGTTCTCACACAAATCAACTTAGCCAGCGGCCATACAAAAGAGGATAAAAATAAGGAACAATTGATAATACTAACAAAAAAAACCACTCAATAAATAAAGTTGATAATTTGAAAAAAAGTACACTGCTCTATTAACACACGACTCTAATCAGTAATTATTCTTAATGATATTAATAGCGCTCATCAAATCTGGTTTTGATTTTCTATGCAATGTTCTTTTGGAAATATATTTTTGTATTCGGGCCTTAACGAAGCACTTCACTGATGAAACAGAAAAATATAATGATTTAATATTACTATTCTACTTTTAAACCTATAACGAGGGTAGCCTGAGTATCAGGCCATCCTTATGGGCTACTGGAGAGGAGATTTTAGCTCTCTCTCTCTTTTTCGCTCCTATCTTCCCCCTTCTCATCCAGAAACGCCTGATACTCAAGCTATAACGAGAGAGGCCAAAAACGTCACGTGCAACCAAAGGCTAATTCGGTTGCCTTTTAAAATAAGGCGCAGGTTCACCCATGCGGTTTTGCTCGCCCTATAATACTAATAATTTCGTCAAATTTAAAGTTTCTCCCTTCAGTGTGTGTAGAATGGCGCTTTGGCCATGCGAGAAAAAAAAAGAACACTCTGCCCAGTCAAAACACCTTCTAAGTTTGACAAAGGAAGGGTTTCAAAACAAAAACACCAACTCACAAAATCACGTTGGTAACCATGGACTTTTAAGAGCTAAATAGTTTGCTCCTTTATATACATGTATGAACGAAGATAAGCAAAATCAACTCTGTTCTGAGCAATCCAAATCGTTTCACCATGGACACGCTCATGTGAGCTTTTGGGTTTTTTCTAATCTTAGAGGCTCAGAACATTTTAAGCAAATTTAATTTCATTTTTATCTGTCAAATACACAATATCAAATGGTCCCCTTTTTGTAGACAATATTAACTCTACTCATGCATCTTGAGTACTAGAAAGAAGAAAAAAATAGTAAATCTCGATCATAGCGTTGTTTTCACATGTTAAGAAAATACCCAGTGATCATCCCAGTTTTACTTCTTGGGTTAATTATAACTTTATCTTTAATGTAGGAAAAATTATTAATAACTAAGGATTTTTGTCATTTTCTTTTTTTTTCTTTTTTTCACGAGAAGCAGTCGTCCTTTTATCTTTTCTTTTTCTTCTTTTCTTTTGCACCACTTCCGCAGTCTCCTCTTCCGCAGCCTCCTCTTCTGGGTCCTCCCTTTCATCTGTCAATGAAAATAACCACTCTTTAATCTTTAATTTCCTAAAATGATCTGCTTCTTAATAAATCAGGTGGCGCATCACAAACTAGAGTCATTTGCAGTGCACCTGCGCCTGGCCTCCCTCCCACGAAGACGTACTTAGGGTTTTGTCACGTGTTTCTCTGCCATGAACATCTCATCCGTTAGCGCAGCCACTTCCGTTCTCCGAAACGGACCAGTCACGGGCCGTATCCAATTTTTTTTGTTTCAATGGGACGTTTACCATGACATTGTCGTTTGCATGTAAAAACAAAATTAACCAAAAAACTTCAGATTGAGCCGCTTTCCCTATCCATGTGTTTTGCAGCTGGTGATTAGCTCTGTGTGATGCAACAAGTTGACGTTCAGTGGCTTTTTGCACGAGTATTCATTAGTGGGGGAGAAGCGAGTGAACCAGCCCTTACGACGTCTGCGTGCAAGGCTAACCTGCGCCGAGTTTCGTGGAGGCACTGCGATTGACACATATTTCTAGTGTTAAACTTCAGTTGTAATTGTTGTTTTTTTTTTCCTCCAAGACACCGTATCCATTTGTTTGTAATTTTAGAATACTATGCCGTCATAGGGCGAATGATTTCAGGCTGATTTAACTTATTCTTGAATAGCTGAACTTGTTGTCGATTTAAAATGATTTAATTTAAAAAAAAAGAAAAAAAGAAACGAACTACCACATTAAATCTAGGATGAACATAGGCTTTCAACTGATACCAGAAGTAAGGTGTGTTACGTCCTAATTGTGTTTTCTTGTGCCAAATGTTAGTTTATTGTTGATAACACAGTAAGTTTCCTTACCTTCTATAGTATCTGACAGGTCTTTACTGCCGCATGGAAGGCTTCCCTTGAAAGACACCTGAAAAAAAAAGAAAAAAAGAAAGGGAAGTATTCTCCCCACGAAAGTACAACGAGCATGTCCCTCTGTGGGACAACTGTTGTCGTTCGTGGGTAGAATACTTCCCAGAAATGCCAAATAGTGGGCCAAACACCTTACTAACGGTGCCTTAAATTCCACCTAAGTCTTGACACTAAGATAGTTACAGTTCATTACCGAAAATAGGACAAGGGTCTATTCATATTCACTTCCCACGGCTTCTTACATTTTATATTTTGAACTCTGTTGTCTGGGTTGAACTTCTCAAGAGCCTGGTCCCAAGTGTCCTGGCTCACGGAGAGCCTGGTCCCAAGTGTCCTGGCTCAATTAAGAAGTCTGTTGTCTTGGTTGAACTTCTCAAGAGCCTGGTCCCAAGTGTCCTGGCTCACGGAGAGCCTGGTCCCAAGTGTCCTGGCTCAATTAAGAAGTCTGCTGTCTTGGTTGAACTTCTCAAGAGCCTGGTCCCAAGTGTCCTGGCTCACGGAGAGCCTGGTCCCAAGTGTCCTGGCTCAATTAAGAAGTCTGTTGTCTGGGTTGAACTTCTCAAGAGCCTGGTCCCAAGTGTCCTGGCTCACGGAGAGCCTGGTCCCAAGTGTCCTGGCTCAATTAAGAAGTCTGTTGTCTTGGTTGAACTTCTCAAGAGCCTGGTCCCAAGTGTCCTGGCTCACGGAGAGCCTGGTCCCAAGTGTCCTGGCTCAATTAAGAAGTCTGTTGTCTGGGTTGGACTTCTCAAGAGCCTGGTCCCAAGTGTCCTGGCTCACGGAGAGCCTGGTCCCAAGTGTCCTGGCTCAATTAAGAAGTCTGTTGTCTTGGTTGAACTTCTCAAGAGCCTGGTCCCAAGTGTCCTGGCTCACGGAGAGCCTGGTCCCAAGTGTCCTGGCTCAATTAAGAAGTCTGTTGTCTTGGTTGAACTTCTCAAGAGCCTGGTCCCAAGTGTCCTGGCTCACGGAGAGCCTGGTCCCAAGTGTCCTGGCTCAATTAAGAAGTCTGTTGTCTGGGTTGAACTTCTCAAGAACCTGGTCCCAAGTGTCGTGGTTTGATGGAGAAGTCTGTTGCAAGTCTGTCATTTGGGTAAAAGTTTCTAAGAACATTGGGGTCCTACGCGTCCTGACTCAGTTACAGAGGTTTCGTTTGTCATGGGGGATTTCTTTTCTTTTTCCCTTGTCCCTTTTTTGTTGTTCTTTGTTTTCATTCAATTGTTCTTTGTGGGATACAGTTCCCGTTTTCTTGTTTCAATTTCAAATGGGCTTTTCTTTATTATTAAGATAGAACCGATTACAATTTTACCCTGGTCCTGTATCGGTGGCCCTTACTTACTCTCGGAAATTGACACTACTACGTTTCTATTCCTAACTGTCTTTACTCTATAAGTGTAGACAAAACCTCTGTTCAACAATGAGAAAAATCTGCTTCTGTCTAACTTTGTATTATAACGATCCTTTTCATTGCTTTTTATATTAACTGTGCTTTTGTTGTCGACAGAACACGATATATTCTAAATTTACGAATTATGCACGGATTATGCATGGTTAAATTCTACCTGTTACCACCCCTCCGGACACATTCCAGGGCCGGTTTCAAGGTCTACATGTCAAATCCTGAAGTATTCGAAAATATAGACAAGGCTTTATACAAAACTACAATTTTCAATGCTTGTATTTTTATTGTTTAAAGTTAGTATGATTTTATAGACCTTCTTGGTATGAAAATTAGGCTAAGTAAATCGTTGAAAAATAATGAAATTGCGTTTTCTAATGCGACTGAAAGAGACGATATTAGCCTCCATTACTATGCCATTACTATGCACGGCTTTTTAAAGGTGCAAACGAAGGATCTATTTGGCCTGATTTCAGATTATGTTAACATCATTCGCCTTGGCAAAATCAATAGGCACAACTTTTTCAAGATAAAAATAAAAACAGTTTATGATTAGATGTTTATTGAAGTTTACTTTCTTTGACTCAACTAATAGGTGGTTTTCCACGTATTGCGTGCGCACCTACCATGTAGACGTAATCAATTTGAAAGGAGAGATTGTTAGACAGAGAGCTTTCGTTAAAGAAACTTAACAACGTAAGGAAGGGTGTCTGTAAAACGCGGACCGGATACCTGCGGATGGCGGATGCTGATGGAAAAATACGGATAGTTAAAGGCAGATGGAAAAAATGGGGATAAACCGAAAAAAGTAAGAATAAAACGAAAAAATGCTGATAGCAAAAACACAAACAAACAAGCAAACGCAAAAAGTAATTTAAAGAAATCTTTCTTTCAAGTGGATGTCATATGGTTGGGCCCTTCAGGTACAAAACATGTTGTCAATAGTTGGCACAGGTAACTCAAGGTTGTTTCTCTGTCCTTTGAAAGCTGTAATGCCTTTCATTAACATCACAGAAACAATCACGCTTCGTTCCTCCTCCTTAGAACCACTGTCAAAATATACATTTGTTCGCCTTTTTTAGAAGCGAGTCGAGGGGTAGAAACTAATTTCAGTAAGTAATCCTCTTACCTAAAGCAAAAACCGAATCTTCCTGATTCTAGTTTTAAATATAAAACTGTTTCCTTTTAATTCTCTCCGGGAATCACTTCATCGTGCTTAAGGTAAAAATTAAAAAGGAGTCCACTTATTGTTCTGGTTATTCAAGGCTAGATAGAGGGGAAATTTTAGCACAAAAAAGTTGCTAAAGGATGCCGGACTTGACGGGGACTAGCACAGTTTCCCTGAAAATCAAGAATTCATTGACTTCTCTTCTTTATCTTCTTTCTTTATTTAATTTTCATTCTTAACCAAGGTTATTAATCCCTATAGTCTAAGCTATCCCTGGACATTTGAGCGAGTAACTAGCTAAGGGTTGTGGAATCAATCAGTAAGAAGTGTAAGAAGAACTGGAAACAAGCAAGATATTTCTATTTTTGTTAAAAAAAGAAAAAAAAATGAAATTTAGGACGTGTTTTGTTTATTTTTATACACTGGCTTATGAATTCAAAGTCCCAACGAAATCCCACAGAGTCTGGGCTACCTGGGCATCCACCAGCCAAAAAAAGAGGAACGCAAGTATTGGCAGATGTCAATGAACTCCGCTTATCGTATGAATGCATTCTTCTACCTTGGGAATTTGTAAGCGCACGAATGATGAATTCCAATTTTAAAACTGCAAAATATACTGCCGATTGAAAAGAAAAAACCGACTTTTTCAACCCCAAAGGTTATTTTCCGAAAAGGTATTGTACAAAACAAATTGCCTAATCTGTAAACTGTCCTTGAAACTGAACTAAACTCCACTCCCGAAAAAAAGTGTCACTAAAAGTGAAATGCGTAAATGACAGCTACTCTCCGTATGTTTAATTTGTCTTTCTTTTTAATTTTCTCCTACGAAAATAGTATCCTCGGTGATTTTTTAGAACGTCTGTATGGCAACCTAAAACTAGCCTCATAAAATTAAAACGTGACGGGCAGAATTCGGACAGAATTCATTTGGACAGCTCCTGTCAATCTGCCGTAACCAAAGATTACGAAGGGTCTGTACTCTGTAATACAAATTAAGGTGTTTAATTATTACAAATTAGAAAAAAAATCAAGCTGTTTCTTAAGAAACCTTTATAAATATTTTAACAATATCTACACCTGATCACCACTTTGTATTCGTCGATAGATGGAAGCTTTGCGTAAAATTGTGAAAATGGAAAGAAGGCCACACAAATGCCCGCTTTTTCGCTGCGTTTCTTTCGCTTCTCGGATCGTTCGTTTTTTTCGCTCAACTACACTGACCGAGAACCTGGCACAGGCTATGTATAGTATGGCTTTTCAAGACCAGGCTCCTTTTTGAGAAAACAGGGCGATTTTTTTCTCCATTTTTTTATTTTTAAGGAAATGTCGTCTTTTTTTCTTCAAAAATTAAAAGTTGTCCCAACAACTTTATATACGTGCTTTGCTCCTCAATGGTGGGTACCAAACTATCATATAATAGACAAAAACATTCTTTAGTAACGTAATTTATTTGTCCAAATTAGTGACAGTTTTTGTTGTAGTCATTTTCCGCTGCAATTGTTTTCAGTATCCGCCTTTTACTATCCGCATTTTTCCATCCTCATCCGCCATCCGCAGGTATCCGGTTCGCGTTTTACAGACGCCCGGTAAGGAAGGCGTGTATTGGAAAAGACGTTATAGGGAGCGTCAATGGAGTCAGGTGGTTAAAGGCCTGTGTCAAAGGTGTGTTCTGAGCATATGATTGGCAAAGTATTTGCTAGGAGAACTTTCTACGTCATTCCCAACGTCAAAAATTAGAAATATTTAGAACAAATATAAGACGTATATTTCCTTTTAAAACAGCGGTCTAAGAAACGTTGAACAAGTGTCAGATCAGGCTCGGACGGGGCGTAGACAGATAATGCGTAATTGATATTAGGTAGAACTATTGTATTAAAGAGAAGGTCTATTTCTGACTTA
Organism: Porites cylindrica; assembly: GCA_964035525.1. Classification (NCBI taxonomy): domain Eukaryota; kingdom Metazoa; phylum Cnidaria; class Anthozoa; order Scleractinia; family Poritidae; genus Porites; species Porites cylindrica. The sequence goes on from OZ037782.1 coordinate 2,066,021, forward strand.
TTGTACCCCTTTTTTTTCTCAGCGTTCTAAGGATATGTAGGGATTTGTTAGCTTAATAAGTTTGTTCTTTACGTGCACTGAAAATTTGCTGTCACATCGGAAGGTGACGCCTGTACTGTCGCAATTTGTAATAATCATCGCACTTTGTAATACCTGTCGCAATTTGTAATAAATCCATCGCACTTTGTAATACCTGTCGCAATTTGTAATATACCGTGTCGCACTTTGTAATAAAAAAGCTGTCGCAATTTGTAACAACCGTCCATCGCACTTCGTAATAAACTAAGCTGTCGCAATTTGTAATATTTCCATCGCACTTTGTAATAACGTTTTGAGAGTAATTGAACTTACTTCGTCAACATTAATACAATGCCAAAATATGCATGGTACTTCATAAACAAAGATGATGACGTCTGCTGGCACGTAACACCTCCGCTCATTCAAACATTTAACTTTATTCACAGTCCTAAACATTTTTTTCAGATTAATGTTGATTAGTTATCTGACTTACGAAATGCGGTACTCTTAAACCTTCCTATTGTACTAGGTGGTTTTCATTCAGTGGTTACCCGGCGGGTGTACTCCCTTATATGGCCAATACAGGGATGTGCCTCTAGACAGAGCATTGTCAGAGTACAGGATCTAGACAGAGCTAGACACTCTAGACACAAACGAACCATTATTGAAAAGCATTTAATTTCCGCAAATCGTAACATCCATCCTACATCATTCGAATAAGGACACCACGAGAGTTCAAGCTTTCCTTGTTAGATCTTATAACAGGTCGATACAACACGTTGTGCACCGTCCTTGTCTAACGCGCAATCTTAAAGAAGTAATAGTGGCTTCCATATTTTGGCCAACTTAATCAAACGAGGCCTGGAAAGATTCAAAATGTTTACTGCAAATAAAAAAAAACGTCATCAGTGGCAAACCGTCGAACCACAACAGAAACCTAAAAACAAAATCCAATTAGTCGCTGGTCAATACCTTCGTATGTACCTGTTTTTATAATACTCACTTGGGGTCTTACACTGAGCCGGCTGGGCATTTGGCCCATTATTCTCACTTGATTTGGTCCCATATAGGATCAAAAGGAGTACTCATTCCATCTTAAAACAATTGTTTTCTATAAGGAGTCCTCTAAAGCAAATACCATGGGGCCGGAATAGTAAAAAATTATCCTTCCCTGCGTATATACAACTCTTTCGAGCGTGTTCTGGATTACTGTTTTTCCACAAAATGGAAAGGATGGAATAAACCATCCATTACTACTTGAGTTACCCTATCTAAGGATCAAACCAAAGACACAAGGCCAACAACGTAAAAAATGATACCCTATTAAAGGCTCGGGATCCTCAAAAACCATACCCTATCAGGCGGTACTTACCTATCTATAGCCCATCCATATATGGGATTATCCCCCCCCCCCCCCCCCCCGAAGAGTTCACGTGTCACGTGGCAAGCAAACATGGATTTGGACGACGAATGCCAGGTTATTCATGAATTTTCTGTTGTTAAATGTTGCTTTTGTTATTTAAATATTCTTGAATTTAAACATGATTCATATCTCTTTGGTGATATGTCACAGGAAGTTTCATGTCTTTCATAAAAGCTTTTCTCCTTGGTCACGTGATTAATCAAGGCAGAAAAATTTATAGCGGTAGACATGCATGTTTGACCAAAGAAAATGTTACGGAGATGTTACGTGCTAGCAGACGTCATCATCTTTGTTTATGAAGTAGCATATTTTGGCATTATATTAATGTTGACGAAGTAAGTTGAATCACTCTCAAAAAATTATTACAAAGTGCGATGGAATTATTACAAATTGCGACAGCTTAGTTTATTACAAAGTGCGATGGACTGTTATTACAAATTGCGACAGCTTTTTTATTACAAAGTGCGACACGGTTTATTACAAATTGCGACAGGTATTACAAAGTGCGATGGATTTATTACAAATTGCGACAGGTATTACAAAGTGCGATGATTATTACAAATTGCGACAGTACAGACGCCCAACAGCTATACTTCTTTACAGCTTGGTATCATCCCGATAGGTGAATAGAGATCGCGGTTGCCTCTCTTTTTGAACGTCAACTCTTTACATTTGCTTGGATTGGATCGGACTAGCCTACCTCCTTCCATACAGGAGTAATAATTGTCGAATCATCAGCGTACTTAAATAGAGCGTCATGATTACCTAAAGTGATGTTAAGATCATTGAGAAAGTTGTTACAAAGGTAAGGACTACTAACGCTACCTCGAGTTGCCCCTTTGTTAACCGGCTTCCAGTCACACTCAAAGTTGTTGCAACATACCCTTTGTTTTCTAGCTAGCTTTGTTTTCTAGCTTTTTTAGTAGCTCTCTTCTTCACTTTCTTGGTGTTGTCTACCATGCTCTTCTTTACTGTACCAAGTGCACCAACAACCATATAGAAGGGGATGACTGATTGCTGGATTGAGTTTCGACACTTAATGGAAGTTTAAATTATGTACTAATATCTGAATAATTAGGTAGTATTAACTGGGAACTGAGTGTCGTATTTATGATTGTAAAGGGGTTCGCAGAGCATTGGCAAGAACAAGAGCAGTCGGTTCATTCTTTCCGGTGGACTGTGAAAGACTTCCCAACGCGAATGAGAGACTTGGTTGATAAGAATGAAGGGCCACTTACCAGCGGTGAATGGACTACACCAAATGGCCACAAGTGGAGGGCCATTTTAACGCAAGATCTGAAATTATTTATACAGCTGGTCGCCGCACCCTTCCCAGCTAGAGTGGAACTCAGGTAGGAGGACTCCGTATGTACCGACGAACAAAAGAAGGTTGATGAATGTTGCCTGAAGAAAAAACTAGACCGCCAGTTCTGATTTTAGTGTTGGACCGTTTTCAGATATAATTTACAATGAAACGGTCATCAAGTTATAAGTTCATAAAAAGGAAAGATAAAACAATTAAATTGGACATTCTCAATACATCGTGTCTCAGACGAACTGCTCACTGTTATAGGCGTTTTGCTTTTTGACTTTTCACGAACTTGGACCGATTTTGAAAGTAGATGGGGTTCCTATTGTACAAAATACATCGAAACACTAGTTTTGAACAGTTTAGCTCTACCTGATACTACTGAATTTTCACACCACAAATTAACAAATTTTTGCTGATTGGTAAATGATGGTGGTGAGTCACATTAAAGATGTAAATGAATGAAACTAGCGTCTTTTTTTTTATCGATAGAATTGTGTTGTCGCCCGGAGAGATGGAGGAAATAACTCATATTCTCTCGACGACTACACTGAAGGAAGGAGAGATGTGGGGGCACGATGTGGCCAACATCAATCGCTGGGTTGATGGTGAAGGAAAGCTAATTGTCAAGTTCATTATTCTTTACATCGTATTATGATGGAATCCATCAAGAAATTAAGTAAATTTAAAATCCCAGTGTAAAAAAAAAAGCCTTTTACCAGAATATCGCATTCATTTTTCAAGGGCTATAGATGTAATTGCTTTTCTGCAATAACACCAAAGAGAATTATTTATGGGAGTTCGGATAAAAATGACAAATTTCACAAATTGGCATCTTGCAGATGAAATTTTCAGAATTTTACCTTTGTTTCACAGTCGCCGGTTCTATTGAAATTTGTTATTTATTTTCTCGGAATCCCATCGTAAATCGTCTTTGGTGTCATCACAGATAACTCATCATGTTTAAATCCCTCAAAAAGTCTCAAAAGAAGGTCGTATTCTGTAAATTATTCTGTTACAAGGTTTTTGTCCAATGAAAATTAAAATTTGCTGAATTTCCTAATGGATTTCATCTAATAACGTCACAATGCAACACCAGGGCCTTTGTTTATGGCAGCCTCTAAGATTAAAAATAAAACCAAAAGCTCACATGAGCGTGTCCATGGTGAAACGGTTTGGATTGCTCAGAACAGAGTTGATTTTGCTTTTCTTCGTTCATACATGTATATAAAGGATTAAACTATTTAGCTCTTAAAAGCCCATGTTCACCAACGTGACTTTGTGAGCGGGTGTTTTTGTTTTGAAACCCTTCCTTTGTCAAATTCAGAAGGTGGTTTGATTGGGCAGAGTGTTCGTTTTTTTTTTCACGCATGGCCGAAGTGTCACTCTACACACACTGAGGGGAGAAACTTTCAACTTCGCCAAATTATTTTTCTGTAGTATAGGGCAAGCAAAGCCGCATGGGTGAACATGGGCCTTTTTTTAAAAGGCAACTGAATTAGCCCTTGGTTGTACGTGACGTTTTTGGCCTCTCTCGTTATAGCTTGAGTATCAGGCGTTTCTGAGTGAGAAGGGGGAAGAGAGGAGCGAACAAGGAGAGAGCTAAAATCTCCTCTCCGGTAGCCCATAAGGATGGCCTGATACTCAGGCTACCCCCGTTATAGGTTTAAAAGTAGAATAGTAATATCAAATCATTATATTTTTCTGTTTCGTTAGTCAAGTACTTCGTTAAGGCCCGAATACGAAAATATATTTCCAAAAAAACATTGCATAGAAAACTAAAAACAGATTTGATGAGCGCTATTAATATCATTAATAATAATAATTGATTATAGCCATGTACGAATAATGTGTTTCTTGAAAATAGCAGTTGTTACCTTTATAGAGCAGTGTAATTTTTTTTTGTAAATTATCAACTTTATTTATTGAGTGGTTACCATTAGTCGAAGCCACACCATCTCATAATGATTGAGCCGCTATACAATAGTTAAGTTCTCTTAAAAGCTTCAACAAATGATTTTTTTGTTAGTATTATCAATTGTTCTTTATTTTTATCCTCTTTTGTATGGCCGCTGGCTAAGTTGATTTGTGTGAGAACCTTTAATATTATCCTCAGTTGAAATGCAAATAGAATTTTTCTCTTTCTTATCAAAAATGTTGTTGTCGTACTTATTTGCTGGTGTCTTTTCAATCTTATTTTCCATTTTTAACCTTTTCTATCTAGGGGTGCCCACCTTTTACAAAAAACAAAAAACTTTTAAAAAATCTTGCAAATATAATTATGACTATTAACTTTCACATAAAAAAGAACGATCTGCTGAAATGTAAAAGAGTTCTCTGCAAATTTGAATCACCTCACAATGGTTTATAATCTGAGGATTCCCAAGCGGAATGGCGCGAACCAAGGATTTTCGGCCTACCCATGTATAAATAAAGTATTTACCCCAGACGACCCCAGAAATTATCTACGCTCAATCCTTCCGTTGCCATTGCCCTTACAATTTCCCTTCTCTGATATTTTGAAGCCAGCGCATGGCTATTTTTTTTAGGGGATATCTTTCTGACTTTTTTGGACTTAACCTTCCCCAGGCAAATACCTTTTCTAGTTTTTGAACGAGTCCCTACGAAAACGAAAAATCGAGTCTCGTTTTGGGCCATACGTTTTAGAGAAAAATCGAGTCTCGTTTTGGGCCCTACGTTTTAGAGAAAAATCGAGTCTCGTTTTGGGCGCCACGTTTTAGTTTAACGTGTCTCGTTTTTGAAACGAGTCATCGAGACAGGTGGGAACGAGTCTCGATTTCACGTTTTCGGTTGGACTGGCGAATACGTAATCGAGAGGCCTTAAAATCGAGACGATTTTTATCGAGTAATTTACGACACGTTGCCCAGAAACGGTGAATGATCCAAAAATTCTTACTTGGCGAGTCCACTTGAATTACTTCATCGCCAGACGTACTAAGCACATCTGTTTCTGCTGATTAGAGGTGGGTACATGTATTCCATAAATTAGTTACGTTTCAGATCGAACCGATAGAAATAAAATCAAACACCATTTAATAATCTATAATAATAATAATAATAATAATAATAATAATAATCTATTCTATTTATTTATAGCGCTTATTTTGTTATGAGTCTACAAGCGCTTCACATTGATAAAAATTGAAATTTGCCTTAAAAAATAAAAATAATAATCTCAAAATCTTGAGACCAATCTTTTATATAAGTTCATAAAAAAGGCCATTTTGCAAAGAAAAGTCTTCAGGGCTTTCTTAAAACTACCTGCAGAATCGCATATTCTTAGCTCCCGTGGAAGGGCATTCCAAAGCTGAGGGGCACATGGGAAAATGCCCGGAACCCGTACGATTTTAAATTAAAAGATTGTGTCTTCAGAAGCTGTATTTTCCAAAACAAAGGCTACTACAAGGTCTATACGGGTATAATAGATCCATTTTCACCGTTTTCATCCTTTTATGCATCAAATGTATATTATATAAATTTATACATTATATACTATATTCCTTTCGATCGCTTTGCTATAGAAAAGATAGGAGGTTGCACACCGTAAATGATCTAATAAACACCCGCGGCGTTTTTAAAATTTTAAGTCTAAGAGGGGGCGTTTATTCTCGAAACTTATTTTAACGAACTCAACTACAATGTATACAGTATGCTTTCGGCCAAAAACCTTTTTTTTTTGTTAACAGAGTGTCGACTGCGGGCTGACGGTTTATCCTTACTTTAAACAAGAAATTGTACATGACATAATACACAAACCGATACTAAGCAAGCTATGAAACTGATTGATTTTGCTCTATTTCGCCATTTCCTAGTATTTTGGAACAATTTTCAAGGGGCGTTTATTAGACTTGGGGCGGTTATCAGACATGGAGGGCGGTTAATACAAACTTGAAAGCGTAGAGGGAGGGGCGTTTATTACTCGGGCTCACTTAAGGGCACAGTAGTACATTATTTAAGACCAAGAGAGAATTATCTCATTCTCTCTTGTTAAGACACGCTCTATTTTTTTAGACTATCCATCTGTGGGTGTAAAGAAATGTCTAGCCGTTTGGAAAGCTTTTAAGACTCTCATTGAAATAAAATTTGCATGCAATAGTTATTCTCAATATCTATACTGAAAACGATTGTTGGGTTTTTTTTTTCTGAAAGACGGCTGTTAAGCGCAAAAGTGCTAAAGTTAAAAAGGGCATTAGAAGGAATTACGTTAGGGAAACCCGTTCTATTTCTTCACTTCTATAGTGTCTGTTCACTGAATATCTTTAGGAAATAGGTTGCGGTTCCTGTGTCCTCTACTTCTAAATTAACATAGGCTGCTCTGTTAAGTTAAACTTGTAAAAGTCTAACTTTAGCTATTGTTTTCAGACTCTAAAACAGTGGCTACTGTAAATTTCTTAAGTAAATTACAGTTGCAAATGTTTTATTAAATTCACGCAGGAATTTCATCATACAAAAGAGAGAACAAAGCGGCATGGGTGTCTTCAAAGGTAAATGCTTTTGCTGTAGGCTAAGTGACAACCACAACCTCGTTACAGAAATCGGTTTAATCTTCTCCGATGCAACACCTTCTCCTAGCTGGATCAATTCTAAGACTTTTACTTAGTTTCAAGGGATCTGTTTATTCTAAATGATTAACTTAATTGGTTACAAACATAGCTACACAGTACCGTAAAATTCCGAAAATAAGCCCCGGGGCTTATTTTTTTCAAAGGCCCTTTTTAAGGGGCTTATTTTTGTAGGGGCTTACCTACGGAGGGAAATTTGCGGGGCTTATATATGGAGGGACGATTTAACGGAGGGGTTTTTGCGTTACCGGTTTGGGGGGGCTTATATTTGGAGGGGCTTATTTTCGGAATTTTACGGTATCCATATGCTACCTCCTACTTTTTTGGACTTAACCTTCTCCAGGCAAAATACCTTTTCTACTTTTTGAACGAGTCCCTACGAAAACGAAAAATCGAGTCTCGTTTTGGGCCCTACGTTTTAGAGAAAAATCGAGTCTCGTTTTGGGAGCCACGTTTTAGTTTAACGTGTCTCGTTTCTGAAACGAGTCATCGAGACAGGTGGCAACGAGTCTCGATTTCACGTTTTCGATTCGACTGCCGGAAACGTAATCGAGAGGCCATTAAATCGAGACGATTTTTATCGAGTACTTTACGATACGTTGCCCAGAAACGGTGAATGATCCTTTTGTCCAGTCAGATTTTGTCAGGATGAATCAGCTACCAGTCATCTGACAAATTATTTAATTTTAGGAACGATCGACGGTTGGAGAAGAAATTTTTTTATTATAAAAGGCATGGATTTTGGCTCACCAACCATCAGTTAAAAAAACCCCAGAAGACTCAAGGTATCGCTGAAGATTTTCAAGAATTAAAATTACAACTAAAGTTCTCGACAGTATGGCCCTCGTTTTCAGATTTCCAACGTATCATCCAACTTGGTAAGCTTTTCGAAATTATTTTTCTTCTCTACAAAGAGTCAATTACGACTTTGAATAATTATTTTCTGTATAAAATCTCAACTTTTTTTTTTAACAAACTACTCTTTCGCCTGCATGCTTCGATTGATTCGTATGGTGTGCTACAAGTTTTTTGGTTTTTTAAAATTCGCTGTCGTCCCCATGATCAGGCGGGAATATCATGTTTTGTCAGGATCTTCTGTTAGTTTGTTGTTATATTTTTAGGTTCATTTTCCCTTTTAAGATATTCAGTCTTATATGTGTACATAATTGATCAATACATCAGTTAAGCAATAGGATAGCCATAGAGTATCAAAAGCCTATTCTGGAGACTTGATCAGCAACAGTTTCAGGCGGTTCGAAAACATTTGCAGATATACATATCAGGCAGACATTAAAGACTTTTTACTTGTGACTTTTTTTCTGTGTATTGGAGTTTCAGTATTCAAATTATATTATAGAAATGAAAGGTGATTTGTTCATAGCTTGATTTAACAAATGTGTATTTCTATACGGAACATTCACTAAAAACATACACTGCTAGTATTGAGTACATCAGCTGCAAATTTCAAGACATCGATGTGTGTATCAGACAGCTCAGTCTCAGAAATCACACAAAATGACAATTTTTTTGTTTCATTTTCAGCTACAGCAGTTACTATAATCAAGCCGTCCCAGATTATGGGCTTTTGCGTGATTTATGGAGAGATATAGCTCTCTCCTTTGAGGAACAAGGGCGAGACATATGCTGTCAGCAAAGGAAACACTCCGGCCCAGTCACAATCGCTTCACTGCCACTGAACCAATACAAACCAGAAGAAATTTCACTTGATGTTGATGGAGAAAATATAACCTTATACGGCCAGCATCGATCCGAAGGAGAAGATGGATTTGAGAATAGTGAGTTCAAGAAAATCATAAAGCTCCCGGAAGACGTAGATCCCACAACAGTGACGTCACGTGTATCTAAAGATGACAACTTTCTTGTTGTCAAAGGCATCAAGCGTGTTCAAGAGAAAACAAAAACAGACGATGACAAGTTCGTAGTAAGATTGAATCTGCGTGGATTCAAACCAGAAGAAATCAAGGTCCATCTTCGTGGACATGAGCTCACGGTCACAGGAAAACACAGAGCGGAAGAAGACGGTTCACATTTGTCACGTGATTACAGCCGCCGCGTTTTGTTGCCTGACGACGCAGAACTCAGTTCAGTGACGTCACGTTTGTCCAAAGAAGGCTTGCTAACCATAGAAGTGGCACGTGACCCAGCTCTGTTACCAAGTGAGAGAAACGTGGAACTTTCCATGGAAGTTGATCATAAGCCACATCCTGAAGAAAAAGAGCAACAACAACAAGGAGCAAGCGGTAACAGAGAAGATTAGAATAAAAGCTAAATCAACTGCGTTTGCAGATCGTAAGGAATCACTCGCGATCGTATAGAACAGTTTGTCAATTTTTTGTTACATTAATTTCTGATTAAAATTTTGTCGAGAAGCTAAGCAACATTTCAGCATAGCATTTAATGCTTGTTAAGTTATCAACACTTAGAGTACAATTTGATTATAAAATAGTAATTTAGAATTTAGTAAATCATTTTCTTGCGTCAGTTTTTGAATTGATTTATAATTTAAGCAGACAAACAGGCACAAATGCGCTAGTATTAGCACTATTTTACACTGATTTATTTTGCAGCCAATCTTTTTCCATTACATTATAGTATCATTAGCTTTTCACACCAGGATAGGTTTGTCTGGCTATGCATTAAAGCTATTAACAGATTAAAGCTTTTTTTAGCTGTGTAACTATCGACAATATTTTTGTGAGATCACAACATGTTATAAAATAGTTAAGTCATTAGTTAAGGGTCAATAAAAATTGGAAAATCAGGAGACTGACTTTGTTTTCACTTTTACCGTTCACTCTGGCCCTTTTCATCACTTTTCCTGTTTCAGAGACGACATCTTAAAACAAAAAGTCATAGAAAAGAAAAAAAAATCCAAATAAGAAGGATTGGGGCAGTTGGTTAGTGCACGGCCCAGGTTCTGAGTTCAATAGAACATTTTACGGTTTTTTCGACTTTAATTTTGACATGAAACAGTAAGGGAAAATCTGTTGACACTACTGGAAAGAACTCCTTTAAATTGGTAAAACTGCCAAGTTTGGAAGTAATACGTCTTAAGCGGGAAAAGATATAGTTCCGCAAAGTTCCTCTTAAAGTTTACAGCTTTTTGCTGGATGGTTCCCCCAGCTACCACCGTACAAACATCTGTAAAACTTCGCGGCTTTGATGAAGAGCTATATCTTCGTTAGTTTTCAACAAATCACTTTCAAACCTGGCAATTTTCATATTTTACAGGCGTTCTTTCCAGCGGAGTTGGCGGATTTTCCCTGACTTGCCCATGTCAAACGTAGAAAAAAACCATGGAAAGGTTTATATTCTCTGGTGTTTCCTCAAGATAAAATAAGATAAGATAAGATAAGAACTTTATTTTAGCACGATACGAAGATCAGCATTGCTGTTGGAGTCGTGCATACAACAATTACAAAAAAAATAAGGAGTACTGAAAACAAATGTACAATTAACAATTAAAAAGTGTTTAAAATATTTGTAACCAATAGTTGTAGCTAAAATAGGTTCGAAATTCATTTTATCAGCATCAAATTTTGCAAGACAGCGTTTAAACTTTTTCGATGTTTTATCCCTTGTCTCCCTGTTCGTTAAACTGTTCCAATGGGGTTTCTGAATAAATTCATTTCTGGTCTTGGAAGAATGATGTTCTCATTTCTTCTGCGGCCTGAATTCCTCTGTAAAACCAAATCTTTACATTCCTTTATACATTTGAAGAGAAACTCCGTTAATCGCACTTTGTACGTTGTTTCCAAACTGTCCCATCCAGTTCGCGTTATGACATCTTTAGCACTTGTGTCCCATGGCAACCCATGTATAATTCGTCCAGCTTTTGCATGGAATTTCACCAGGTTCTTTATGTTCGTCTTGTTGAAAGATCCCCACACTTTCAGGCCGTATGTAGCTGATGACCGTATCACTTTTGTGTAGAAGTCTTCTAATTGCTTGCGAGGGAGCCTATCGTATGCGTGGGATTAAACTTAACTTGGATGCGAAGGACTTCGCTACATTTGCAGCATGATCTGACCAGGGCAACTTGTTATCAACCTGTACTCCGAGGAGTCTTCCTGAGGTTGTCCACTTTATGATCGATGTTGTTGCCAAGACGAAGAGCTTGGATAGGGCCAGAAAATGTTGATTTCCGCTGCATGATCATTGCTTTACATTTTTCTGGGTGTAGTACTAACAAATTTCTGTCGCAACATTCCTGGAGTTCAGCTAGAACATTGTTTGGTGTGTTTGTTAGCAAATCCATAGTTTCTGCGATGCAGTATTGTTGTGTCGTCTGCATACAGATACGTTTCCGCAGAGCGTAGTGATTTTGGGAGGTCGTTTGTGAAGAGCGAGAATAACGTGGGTCCGAGGACCGACCCTTGCGGCACTCAGTGAGTTACGGTGCATATATCGGAGTAGCATCCGTTAATTCTGACGACTTGTCATCGTTCGGTGAGGTAGTTCTTTAACCACAGCCAGACATCTCCTCTGATTCCAATGTCGTTCAGCTTTTGTAGTAATATATTGTGCGACACTGTGTCGAAAGCTTTAGTGAAATCGACAAACAGAATTCCTACATAAAGCTTTTTTTCTACTGCTTCTCTCCACCTCTCGTTTAGGTGAATTAAAAGCTGTTCTGCTGACTTTCCCTTCCTATAAGCCCATTGTCTGTTATGAAGTAAATTTTGCGTGACCACGTGATTAGTAATATTACTTGTGCGACACAGGATTCCATTAATTTACTTGATATCCTGAGCTTAGATAGTAGTCCGTATCATGTAATGTCTTCCTCTCGTCCTTTTTAGAACGCTGCACTGACTCTAGCTATTTTCCACTGGTCTGGTGGCTTGAAGGCATCAACACTGTGTTTAAACAAGCTCGTGAGAGATGGGGTAATAGACATACCCGCATACTTTAAATAACGCGCACATACGTCATCTGGCTTCGCAGCTTTCTTCACTTTTAAGTTACAGATCTTTTCCTCGATTTTCATCTGACTAATCGTGATGCTGGTCGTAGTTGGAATGTCTACATTGTCTACTGATTTCATCCGCGGGGCCAATCAATTTTTCATTAACTGTGCAGAAATAATCGTTTACCATAGTTCCTTTTCGGTGTCATCTGTTGTGAGGTTCCCATCGTCCTCTTTAATTGGTGAGCTTGTCTGTTTACTTTTGTTGTTCCTCATGTCTTTTTCAGTAGTCTCTAGTAAGCAGCAGCGGTGTCTACTTCGTCAAATAAATTGGAGTAGTAATCGGCTTTGGCTTTTTCATCATTGTTGATACTTTATTTCTTTCTAGGATAATTATGGTTTCGGAGACGTTATCTTATAACCTGAGCATTTAAGCACTTGAGCATTTTTAACTCTTTCCAACTAAACAAGGAAGAAATTATCAAGCATATAAAGCTGCAAAATTAAATATTGTTGATTGATAAAAACGTTACGGCTGAGCCCATACATGACGCCATTATACATTCTCCGAAAAATTTCGACACAATTTTTTCTTGATTTCTCCGAAAATATATATTAACAAAAGTAAAACTGAAAAAAGTAATCACCTCTAGCAGTATACAAAATGTCTTGGCAACGACCTCAATGAGTCGTAACGAGAAACTACATCTTTCTATTTGAAAATTTTAAGCTACTAGGGGTAATAATGTGAATATAGCAAGGCTGAAATATTTCCTTTTTCACTTTTCTTACGAAACCGAAAACTTGGATTTGCCGAGGCGACTTACATGAACCCAGACTATTTTTGATAAACTGCTTCAAAATGTTTGCACTGTTACGAAACACTTTGGCCTATTGTAAGTCATGACAAACACACCAACCTTTTTTTTTTTTTTTACATGATTCATTTTATTTAGAACACTGTTTTTATTATACCTAACCGTGAACTGGAACGCACTAAAGCTGAGAAATGAGACTGATTTTATAGCCTTCAGTATCAAGCATTTTAATATTAGGCTAATATTTAGACGTGCATCATTATTAGATGGATTTCAGGCATTTGTATGATTTGAGTAATTTCTGACATTCTTTAATGAAGCGTACGTAAAACAGTACGAACAACTGCTAATAATACAAATTTACACTTAAATTAATTCAACTTTTCGTTCAGTTCTATGGATTGATCTAGTCACCAGCATGCATTATATTGAAACCTAAACATAGCAAGTGACTCGGGTTAGTAGGTAAGGTTGTAGACGGTTTATTAACAAAGTATGCACATTGTGGCTCTTCATCTGTTGCTGGTATCTAGAAATATCTAAAGTTCACTATAAAAATATAATATTGAGAAAATTATCAAAGAGATGAAAGTAGCTAAAAAGAGGAAAAGGGACTGGACTGGAAACCACCACGGTGAGCGGGAAAATGAAAAACGGGAACAAAAGCTAACTTGAACTTTAGCCCCATCAGTAACTTCGTTAACCACATTTCTCCGTTCTCCCCGTGACATCCGTGATTAAAGTAGAAAAATAAAACAGAAATATCTCAGTGCAACAAAACGAAACGAAATAACAAAACTGCCTAATGTACATTTTTGGCAAAACTAAGAACCTCTCGTTTTTTCTCACTGAAAATTAAAAAAAGAGTAACTTTTTATTCCTGTTAAATTTTGTCAGAATGAATCAGCTCAAGCTAGTCTGACTCTCAAAAAATGCTGACAAATGATTTAATTATAGTAACGATTGATAGTTCGAAAATAACTTTTATTACCTACAAAAGTACAAGGGCTTTTCTCACCGACCAACAGTTCAAACAAAAACCTCAGAAGAATCAAAGAGATATCCCTGAAGATTTTCAAGAAGTAGAATTGGAACCAAAGTTTCTACGACATGTCTTTCGGATTTCCGACTTTTCATCCAACTAGGTAAGCCTTTCAAAATTGTGAGTTTCCTTCGCTGCAAGTAATTGAGTTATCAGTATCTAAGAGTAATTTTGTTTTCACGTCGTTTTTTGGTATACAGTATAATGGACTCTCTGAAATTGGTTAAACAGATACAGTGTTTTCTTTAGGTTTGGATATGTTGAAAACAAATTAGTGGGTTATTTTGGTTTATAACCGATCAAGGTAAAACGAAGAATTAGAAGGGAGAGGAGGCGAGGTTGGGGGTGGGGGGGGGGGGGGAGGGGAGTATGGCGCGGAAAATGCAGCGAAGTGCACTAGTGTTCTTCCCTGGTTTGGCCTCAATACAGCTTTTCAGTGCACAGCTGTTTTATAGAAAGCTAATGACATTCCTCCTTGCGAATTACCTTTCGAAAAATTACTATCCGAAAAAAAGGCCACTAGAGAGTACCGACCTGCCAGACAAGTAACCCGCCGAACCGCTCTGATTAGTTTACTTTTTCTTATTATATATGTACTGAGATTTACCCATTGAAAAGGCGCGAAATAAATTTGGTTCACAAGCTGGTCTAAGAACCCGACAGCCAATCAAATGGCGCGTATTGCTTTTTCCACGTGTGAGGAAAACGATACGTCCAATCAGGTGCTGCGTATCATGTTTTTTGACGTGTGAGCCGTAACAAGGTGATTTTCATTCAGCTCGCAGCATTTCACTTTGTTAAAGAAATCTTTCGCAAGTGTTGAAGCTTAAAAACATGAACGAGAAAAGGTTTGTTGATCACGATACTTCAGTCGAGGATTACGTAGAAAGTCTCGAAAACAGGAATACGAAAGAGAAAACGAAACGAGATGTGAAATTGCTGGAAACGTTTTTGAGAAACGAAAAGAACGACGAGCGAGAAGTGCAAGACATAGAGCCCGCAGAATTAAACAAACACCTTGCGGAGTTTATTCGTTCTGTGAGACGTAAAGACGGAGAGGATTATGAGCCTTCAAGTTTAAGATGCCTTGTTTCAAGTATTGAAAGACATTTGAAGAAAAACAATTATACTAAGAGTATCATTAACGATAAAGAATTTGACTTGTTTAGAAAGTGTTTACAGGCTAAACAAAAAGAGCTGAAGAAAGCAGGCCGAGGCAACAAGGACAAAGCCGCTGTGGCTATCACGGACGAAGAAGTCGATATACTTCACGAAAACAATTTGCTTGGAGTTTCTTCTGCTGAATCATTGTTGAATACTGTTTGGCTGAACAACACCATTCATTTTGGAATGCGTGGTTGTCAAGAGCATAGGGATTTGTGCTGGGGAGATGTAAAGCTTTGTAAGGACGCACAAGGTAACGACTATCTAGTTTACAATGAAAGACAGACAAAAACAAGGTCTGGAGTAGACGCCTCAAACGTTCGAAAAGTTTCCCCGAAAATGTTTTCAACTGGTGATGAACGAGATCCTGTCGTGGCGTACAAAATTTACCGTGAAAAGCGACCGGAAAACATGATGGCTGACGATTCGCCATTCTACTTGGGAATAAACCACACGAAAACAGACGGCTCCAAAAAGCACTGGTTCAAGTCGGCACCTATGGGTGTAAATAAATTAAACACTTTGATGAAAACAATGGCTTCAAAAGCAAACATCAACAACGAGCGACTCACGAACCGTAGTGCTCGTAAACACATGATTCAAAAACTTAATGACAGTGAAATTCCGCCAACGCATATAATGCAGTTAAGTGGGCACAAGAACGTGCAAAGCATAACAAACTATAGTAGCTTGAACCTAAATCAACAAAAAAACATATCAGGCATCTTAAGCCGAGCATCGTCGCAAACACAAGTAACTACTGCAACTAACGAAACTGCTGCTGCGAGCACTTGCACTAGTAAAACCCCGATGAGTTTTTTTGATGGAGCAGTAATAAGTGGAGGACAATTTACGATTTCCATTAATGCGCTTACTACCTCGCCGACCATTCAAACCAGGAGTTCCGTCACCGAAACCACCGAAAAGAGGTGGAAGAGAATCCGAATTGAGGAGTCCGACTCGGATTAAAGTTTAGAAATAATATTTGAACATTATTTGCTTGCTGTAATGTTAAATTTCTGGCAGAAATTCAAGTTTATGTTATAATCCTTGCATGAGTTTTTAACTTTAATTCATGTAACAGAGTTTTGTCTCGGTCTGTCATTAAAGAGGAAAAACAAGAATTAAAATCTCAGTATATATATAATAAACACAATACCACATGGAAAGTGCTTTGTACAGTATTTACGCACTCGTTGTTTTTGTATCAGAAATCTCACTCGTTCGCTGCGCTCACTCGTTCGATTTCTGATACGTCAACAACTCGTACGTAAATACCGTACGCCCGCACTTTCCATGAAGTATTCTCTATTTATGACCTTATCCACACTTGACTGATTGTACGTTTGTTATGTTTGTTCCACGTTATGCGCATATCTTTTGGTTAGTTCAATGACATCTTTGAGGGCCACAAGTTTTCAGTTTTTAACTGGCTGTCGTCACGCTCTGTAACTAAAGTTGATTATGATCAGAGATCATGATATTAATTATGGTTATGATTATGATTCGGTCCTAGAAACCCTTGCCTTAGCTTACACTAAAAACCTTGCAACTTCGCCCAATTTCTCTCGCTAGGGTCAGGGAAATAGGATCAGCCTGATGAGCTCAGTTAGGCGATTTAGGAACTGGATGGGCGATAAGCCTGAATATCCTCACAGGAGAGTGCCTTAAAGCTTCCTATTCTTTCTCTTCTTTATTTCAGACATTTTCCTACTTTATTCGTTAATGCTTAAAGCAAAACAAATTTAACATTACATATGTATCATCACCACTGATTTGCAAACGCGACAAACCCAATGTTCTGTTCTGCCAGCGTCAGACAGACAGGCGTCTAAATTCGGCAATTCAAAATTTCACGGAAACATTTTGATTTACCCTGTAAACAAAATCCGACTTGCAAATTGTTAAGACAACTGAGATGTTTTGGTCCAGTTAGTCTCGCCAACTTCAAGCAAAATAACAATTTTCTTTTGTTTTAATTTCAGCTACAACAGCTACTTCAATCAAGTTGTCCCAGGTGATGGGTTTTTGCAAGATTTATGGAGGAACACAGCTCTCTTCTGCGAGGAACAGGCTCGGCAGAAGAAACTAACGAAGACATGCATTAGTATGCTGATGTCCGAGCCCACTGCAAAAAAAAAAGCTATGTAAAGAGGACATGTATGTTTGTCCTCTCAATCGCGACATTTACATTTTACATTTACATATTCGGGCTGGCATGGTTTTTAATCATCAGACAAACATGTTCCAATGCGTCAAGTACCGATTAAAAGAAATATTTTACACTTTAGTTAAAATGTATATCAGATCAGTTATCAGTTTTTATCCAAAGTTCTTTGTCTATATATAGTATAGTTCTTGATATTTTAAGTTTTTGGGATAGTAAACCTTTGGAATATAAGTTAATGAAAGTTATTATAGGTCCGTATATAGTACAAGAACAATAAAATGTTTAAATGAGCAACTAACTGGGTTGTGTTTCCTTTTAATTATCGTTCATTTTGACCACTTTTTACCTCTAGATAATGTAGTCTCAATGAGGGGATAGCCTGTTGGCATTTTTCTATCTAAAGCAGAAGCTTCTTTGGTCTCTTTGACTTGAAATTTTCTGATGCCTTTCCAGAGCAGTTACCCTATTCACTGGAATCCAACCTATGGAATCATATGCGATGATTCATGTGATGATGTAATAGTCCTGTATGCATCATAACGAATCGTAATATGATTTGACAAGTACCCTAAACATCATAATATGATTCCATTGGTATCATAATCATCATTATGATTTCTATAGGACTATTAAAATCATCTCTGGAATCATAACTATGATTTACAGTGCTGTTAATCATTGCTATGATTCCAACAGGACTATTAAAATCATCTCTGAAATCATAACCATGATTTATTGTTCTATTAATCATAGCTATGATTCCAATAGAACTATTAACATCATCTCTGGAATCTTAACTATGATTTACAGTGCTGTTAATCATAGCTATGATTCCAACAGGTCTATTAAAATCATCTCTGGAATCATAACCATGATTTATTGTTCTATTGATCATAGCTATGATTCCAATAGAACTATTAAAAGCATCTCTGGAATCATAACCATGATTCATTGTTCTATTAATCATAGCTACGATTCCAATAGGACAATTAAAATAGTCTCTGGAATCATAACTTCCATTTGCAGTTTTATGCACAGGTAGCCCAGGTTCAGTTCTTGAACACTCACTAATACAATGCCATGCAAAAAATACAATGTGGAGTTTGTTCTAGAATCACTTACAATGCTTTTAAAATGGCAAAATACATAGGCATAAATGTGAAACCGAACTTAGGCCAGCTCAATAAAGATGTTTCTTTGCTTTTCATGTTATTTCTTTCCAACTGTTTCCAATCAAATTACACATAGAAAACAAATTAAAAAAATTGTGTATTTTTATAGTTTTGAGAAAAAAATATTGATAGCTCTCCAGATCCATTATAATCTATTAAAAACTAAATAAAATGTTTGTTGCATAGAAGTATACAGCATTGTATTATGAGTGTTCAAGTACTGACCTTGAGCTGCCTGTGATAGATTTACACTGTATCAGCCTCAGTCAGGTTGTAAACAGTCCTAAACAGAATGGAGTTGTATGAAAACAATACTACTAGCCAGAAAGCAAATATAATTAATATTAATACTGGCTCAAGACAACGGCCCATATCCCCAGGGGGTGGGGGGGAGGGTATTCCCTATAATGACATACCACGGGAAAGTAAATCCCAAAAGGAGTACTTTCTCAGGCTTCAGGTATACGAAAGAAAGGGTTGGGATTTCACTTGTTGAAGAATATAAAAGGGTAGGGAAATCTGTCATTTCGGTTGGTAGCAACATCCAAAAGAGCTAACAGATGCATTTTATGGCAGTGACAAAGTCGACGAAAGCGTTCTACTTTTGTGATTTATTCATATTTTAAAGACAATGCATTTACAGCAGTTAAAGAAATAAACAGTAACTACAATTTTAAGAAGGTGAAAGCAGTACCATTTGTCAATAGGAGTTATATGAAAGGAGAGGGGTCCTTTTCTGTCCAAAGTGGTATATAAAATGGTAAGGGATTGGACCTACGGGTGGAGCCTCTCCGTATAAACCTTTACTGAGTACTCCTCTCCCCTCTCTCCGTATACATCGCAGGCTTGAATTGCACGACATTCATTATCCTAATGGTTAATACCATTTACGATAATCGCGTGATCAAATTATTTTGATTACTGTCTATAGTGTCAACAAAACAACAGCCTTAAAAGCTTTCGTCCCCGGTATCTCTGTTTATCCACGAGTTTAATTTTATTACCTGTGTTTCCCTTGTTTGTTTTACCTTTGAAAAGGTATAATATGTTTTAGTAAAATCCAACTAGTGGTCTATTATGAATGCTGCGTTCTGATTGGTTGAGCTGCTACTAGGCTGTATGTTACAGCCCTCTAGTAGGGCAAAGCGCAAGCTTTTTGGCGGCAAAAAAGGATTAAAGTCTAGCTTTAACTAGCTAAAGTTGTTTTGTCTCGATATTTTTTACCAGCTAGTTGGATTTTTGATCAATAACGATTTCTTAAAACATAAGCGAGCGAATATTAACGTTAAAAGCTGACGTTTCGGTATCATCATGACGGGTAGTTGGATTTTACTAAAACAATTATTCCTCTAGCCCTCATGGCCTCTGAGTCAACAGCCCATTTGGCCTTTGGCCTCATGGGCTATTGACTCAGAGTCCATTCGGGCTCGAGGAATAATAATTGTTAAATACTGGGACTGTGTTGAAAGCTTGTTTATTGTTAGTTATAAACTGGACATTTTCACCTCTATTTGTGACATTTTTGGTTTATCTTCATACGTCCCCGCCGTTTTGGTTAACAGACTTTGTATTCAATTTAACCGCTCATTTGTACCCTTTTCATCCCTTTTCTACTTTGGAGACGACTTCTCAAACGAAAAAAAGAAAAGAGAAAAAAGAGAAAAACGTAAGGTTTGGAGATTTTGGTTAGTATACAAAGTGCGCGACCATCTATGAGGGGGTTTGGAGGTCAATTCCCTGGTGTTCTATATCTTGGAAACGACTTCAAAATTAGCCGTAATGAGAGAGGAATTTGCAATTTTAAGCTACTAGGGGTAATAATGTGAATATGGCAGGCTGAAATATTTCCTTTTTCACTTTTAATTAATACAAAACTGAAAAATTAGAATTGCCGAGGTGTCTTACACGAACCCAGACTACTAGTTTGATAAACGGCTTGAAAATGTTTGTACTGCTACGAAACACCGTGGCCAACTGTAGGACATGACAAGTCTTCCAACCATTTTTTTCTACATGATTCATTTTATTTAGAACACTGTTATTATTGTACCTAACAACAACAAAGGGAATACGCTAACGCCGAGGAAAGGCTGATTTTCTTGCCCGTTCAGCATCGGGCATTTTAATGTTAGGCTAATATTTAGGTATGAATTATTACGAGATGTCCAGCCATCTCTTCGCGGGAAGGACCAAGAGAGTGTTGGAAATCAATGTACATGTATCCTATACTCTGAAGAAAGTGAATCGAAACAGGCAATTAATATAATTATAGCTGGTTATGAGTTAATGATACCCAAGCCCTGGAATTTTTAACACGTTAAAACTGACATATGAGATTAATTTCAGGTGCAAAATACCAAAGATATGTAACAATGTAAGTTGTATATAAAAGAGTGTATACAATATTTGAGCCAGCAAGGCAGACGTTGCGAGGCATGAACAAACTATTTGAGGCAGCTGAACAAAACATACAAGCTTCGACGCCCCACGCAAATGGATGCAACATTGTTAGCCAAGAGCTCCTAACATTATTGGATGTGTTAGTGCACAAGTTACCTCCATTTGCACACCCTGTGGCATGTTATTGGGAGTGGTTGTGCAAAGTTAGATCTGTTTGCATGGCTCTTGAAACATTTTAGGGGCCACACACACACATTACACATGGTCCTCTTTGAGTTTACAATGTCTTATGGGTTGTACCCTTCTCACAATGCACTGCAAGTCCCAATATTGTTGGGAGTTGTTGCATCTGTTTGCACACAGCTGCCAACACTGATGTAACAACTCCCAACATTGCTGGCTCATTTAATCCATGATAAGCAGTCTTGTCAAGAAGCTGATCTAGGTATTAAAATTGTTGCAAGTTACCGCTGGCAATATTCACTCTTTTTGGATACATAGTAAAGAAATGCTTCGGATCATGTATCCAAATAGCCTGTTCACAGACCCTCTATTTTCTCTTCAAAGTATGTCGAGCACCCATGATAAAAAATAAATTGTGGGGGATTTATTGACTGCCAGCACAAACGGGTAGGGGTGGGGGTAGACTACAAGCAATCTCCCATTTTTCTTGGTCCGTCGAGCAAAAAACCGAGATACGCAAATGACCACGCGCGTGGCTGAAGGCGCAAGATGGGAGAGGCCCTCCTTTCTCGCATCTTGCAGCGAAAGCTGCTCAACACTCGCGCGTGCGTGCACTCCCCTTACTAAATCTGAAGAAAAAGAGAGACTGCTCGCAGTCTGGGGTGGGGGAAGAAGAAAATAGACAATTTATTTTTCTTTCTCGCACACGCCGATGTTTTCCAAAACAACGAAAAGAAAAATAAATCAACGTCTGTGTACCGGCTAGTATCCAAAGTATCCGGATTTGAATATGATCCAAAGAATCCTCCTCCGTTGTGGATCGTTTGGATCAATAATTCGTTTTTGGATTAAAAATCCCGATTTCGATTTTAGTAAAGAAACACACTCTTATTCTATTTCAGTTTACCTTTTAACTGACGATAAAACATCAGTGTTAGAAATATTAAGTGCGTGACAATTTTATCATATTGATCATTTAGCTATTTTGGAGATAATCAAGTACCAAAGACGTCAATCAAATGATTTGTAACTTTAGATTTTTCAACAGTATATGTATTCAATATAGATTCTTCCCTTCCCTCGAGACTAGAACAGCTTTCGGGACGGTTATGGGTGTGACTTTTTCACTGTGACTTTTTAATTAAACAATTTGAAGTGAGTGAATAGTGTTGTGGTGACTACATTTCCAACATCAGAATACCCGGCCACTAAAATATTCCTCATCGTATTGTGCTACCGCGGTCCGCAGTGACGAGTATTCTGAAGTTGCTCCAAACTGACTTCACCTACCCAAAACGTCCCGATGAGCTTTATCTACTCTTCCTGTTCCATTCTAACAGCTGATTCTAAAGATCCACAGTCAGCTGGTCAACATCAGCTTTTCCTGCAGCTAGAAAATGGCCAAGATAATGCCCGGATAATGCTGTAATAAATACCTACAGGCCCTTTTCTTTATGAAGTCAGGCCAAGGGAAGGACCAAGGCATCACTACTATCAATTCCGTGTTTTTCTATGAATTACAATACTACTTATTGGCGTAAAATTCGCAACGACACATGCTATTCGCCTGTCCGCCATTTTGTTCTCATGAGCTTGTTGTTGTTTTGGAGAATGACGTCAGATTGTCCCGGCAGACCTTTCGCGCGATGTAAAACTGCTGATTTTGCATTTTGGGCAGAACAGAACGTTCGAGAAACGTCTCGTTTTTTCACGAAAAAACCTAAAGAAGTATATTTTTGTCCAGTCAGATTTTGTCAGGATGAATCAGCTACCAGTCATACTTACGAAGCTCTGACAGATTATTTAATTTTAGCAACGATCGATGGTTCGAGAAGAAATCTTTTTTATTATAAAAGGCATGGATTTTGGCTCACCAACCATCAGTTCAAAAAAACCCGGAAGACTCAAGGTATCGCTGAAGATTTTCAAGAAGTAAAATTACAACTAAAGTTCTCGACAGTATGGCCCTCGTTTTCAGATTCCCAACCTATCATCCAACTTGGTAAGCTTCTCGAAGTTATTTGCGTTCTCTACAAAGAGTCAATTACGACTTTGAATAATTATTTTCTGCATAAAATCTCAACTTTTAATATAACAAAATACTCTTTCGCCTGCATGCTTCGATTGATTCTTAGTGATGGTGTACTACAATTTTTTTGGTTTTTAAAATTCGCTTTCGTCCCCATGATCAGGCGGGAATATCATGTTTTGTAATCTTCTGTTACTTTCTTGTTATATTTTAGGTTCATTTTCCCTTTTAAGATATTCAGTCTTACATGCGTACATAATTGATCAATGCATATAAGCAATAGGACAGCCATAGAGTATCAAAAGCCTATTCTGGAGACTCGATCAGCAATAATTTCAGGCGGTTCGAAAACATTTGCAGATATACATATCCAGGCAGACATTAAAGATCTTTTACTTGGGATTTTTTTCCTGTGGATTGGAGTTTCAGTATTCAAATTATATTATATATATGAAAGGTAATTTGTTCATAGTTTGAATTAACACATCTGTATATTTCTATTCGGAACATTCACTAAAAACATACACTGCTAGCACTGAGTAATCAGCTGCAAATGCAAAATCAAGACATCGATGTGTGTATTAGACAGCTCAGTCTCAAAATCACGCAAAATAACAATTTCCTTTTGTTTCATTTTCAGCTACAGCAGTTACTACAATCAAACCGTCCCAGGTTATGGGCTTTTGGGTGATTTATGGAGAGACGTAGCTCTCTCCTTTGGGGATCAAGGGCGAGACATATGCTGTCAGCAAAGGAAACACTCCGGCCCAGTCACAATCGCTTCACTGCCACTCAACCAGTACAAACCAGAAGAAATTTCACTGGATGTTGATGGACAAAATATAACCTTACACGGCCAGCATCGATCCGAAGGAGAAGATGGATTTGAGAATAGTGAGTTCAAGAAAATCATTAAGCTCCCGGAAGACGTAGATCCCACAACAGTGACGTCACGTGTATCTAAAGATGACAACTTTCTTGTTGTCGAAGGCATCAAGCGTGTTCAAGAGAAAACAAAAACAGACGATGACAAGTTCGTAGTAAGATTGAATCTGCGTGGATTCAAACCAGAAGAAATCAAGGTCCAACTTCGTGGACATGAGCTCACAGTCACAGGAAAACACAGAGCGGAAGAAGACGGTTCATATTTGTCACGTGATTACAGCCGTCGCGTTTTGTTGCCTGACGACGCAGAACTAAGTTCAGTGACGTCACGCTTGTCCAAAGAAGGCTTGCTAACCATAGAAGTGGCACGTGACCCAGCTCTGTTACCAAGTGAGAGAAACGTGGAACTTTCCATGGAAGTTGATCATAAGCCACATCCTGAAGAAGAAGAGCAACAACAACAAGGAGCAAGCGGTAACAGAGAAGATTAGAATAAAAGCTAAATCAACTACGTTTACAGATTGTAAGGAATCACTCGCGATCGTATAGAACAGTTTGTTAATTTTTTGTTACATTAATTTCTGATTAAATTTTCTCGAGAAGCTATGCAACATTTCAGCATAGCATTAAATGCTTGTTAAGTTATCAACACTTGGGGTAACATTTTATTATAAAATAGTACTTTAGAATTTAGTAAAGCATTTTCTTTGTTCAGTTTTTGACTTGATTTTTAATGTAAGCAGACAAACAAATGCGCTAGTATTAGCACTATTTTGCGCTCTTTTTGTAGCCAATCAATTATAGTATCATAAGCTGTTCACACCAGGCTAGGGTTGTCTGGCTATGTGTTAAAGCTATTAACAGATTAAAGCTTTTTTTAGCTGTGCAATTATCGACAATAATTTTTTGAGATCATAACATGTTATAAAATAGTTTGTCCGTAGTTAAAGGTCAATAAAAGTTGGAAAATGAGGAGACTGACTTTGTTTTCACTGTTACCATTCATTCTGACCCTATTCATCACTTTTCCTGTTTCAGAGATGACATCTTAAAACAAAAAGTCATAGAAAAGAAAAAAGTCCAAATAAGAAGGATTGGGGCAGTTGGTTAGTGCACGGCCCAGGTTCTGAGTTTAATAGAACATTTTACGGTTTTTTCAACTTTTGACAAGGAACAGTAAGGGAAACTCTGTTGACACTACCGGAAAGAACGCCTTTAAATTGGTAAAACTGCCAAGTTTGAAAGAGGTACGTCTTGAGCGGGAAAAGATATAGTTCCGTAAAGTTCCTACTAAAATTTACAGCTTTTTGCTGGATGGTTCCCCTACCACTACACAAACATCTGTAAAATTTCTCAGTTTTGATGAGGAGCAATATTAATATCTTCGTTAGTTTTCAACAAATCACTTTCAAACCTGGCAATTTTAATATTTTATAGGCGTTCTTTCCAGCGGAGTTGGCGGATTTTCCCTGACTTGCCCATGTCAAACGTAGAAAAAAACCATGGAAAGGTTTATATTCTCCGGTGTTTCCTCAAGATAAAATAAGATTAAATAAGATAAGATAAGAACTTTATTTTAGCACGATAGGAAGATCAGCAGTGCTGGTGGGGTCGTGTATGCAACAATTACAAAAGAAAATAAGGAGGACTGAAAACAAATGTGCAATTAACAATTAAAAACTGTTTAAAATATTTGTAACTGATAGTTATAGCTAAAATAGGTTCGAAATTCATTTTATCAGTATCAAAATTTGCAAGACAGCGTTTAAACACTTTCAAGGTTTTATCCCTTGTCTCCTTGTTCGTTAAACTGTTCCAATGGAGTTTCTTAATAAATTCATTTCTGGTCTTGGAAGAATGATGTTCTCATTTCTTCTGCGGCCTGAATTCCCCTGAAAAAACAAATCTTTACATTCCATTACGGTGTAACCTTTTATACATTTGAAGAGAAACTAAGTTAATCGCACTTTGTACATTGTTTCCAAACTGCCCCATCCAGTTCGCGTTAAGACATCTTCAGCACTTGTGTCCCATGGCAACCCATGCATAAAAAATTCGTCCAGCCCTTGCATGGAGTTTCTCCAGGTTCTTTATGCGCGTCTTGTTGAAAGATCCCCACACTTTCAGGCCGTATGTAGCTGATAACGGTATAACTTTTCTGTAGAAGTCTTCTAATTGCTTGTGAGGGAACCTATCGCATGCGTCGGAGTAAACTTAACTTGGATGCGAAGGACTTTGCTACATTTGCAGCATGATCTGACCAGGGCAACTTGTTATCAACCTGTTCTCCGACGAGTCTTTCTGAGGTTGTCCACTTTTTGATGTTGTTGCCAGGACGAAGAGCTTGGATAGGGCCAGAAAATGTTGATTTCCGCTGCAGGATCATTGCTTTACATTTTTCTAGGTGTAGTACTAACAAATTTCTGTCGCAACATTCCTGGAGTTCAGCTAGAACATTGTTTAGTGCGTTTGTTAGCAAATCCATAGTTTCTGCGATACAGGATTGTTGTGTCGTCTGCATACAGATACGTTTCCGCAGAGCGTAGTGATTTTGGGAGGTCGTTTGTGAAGAGCGAGAATAACGTGGGTCCGAGGACCGACCCTTGCGGCACTCAGTGAGTTACGATGTATGTATCGGAGACGCATCCGTTAATTCTGACGACTTGTCATCGTTCTGTGAGGTAGTTCTTTAACCCCAGCCAAATATCTCCTCTGATTCTAATGTCGTTCAGCTTTTGTGGTAATATATTGTGCGACACTGTGTCGAAAGCTTCTCTCCACCTCTCTTTTAGGTGAATTAAAAGCTGTTCTGTTGACTTTCCTTTCCTATAATCCCACTGTCTGTTATCAAGTAAATTTTGCGTGACCACCCGCGACGCAGGATTCCATTAATTTACTTGGTATCCTGAGCGTAGATAGTAGTCTGTATCATGTAATGTCTTCCTCTCGTCCTTTTTTGAATGCTGCACTGACTCTAGCTATTTTCCACTGGTCTGCAGGTGGCTTGCAGGTATCTACACTGCGTTTAAGCAAGCTCGTGAGAGATGGGGCAATAGACATACCCGCATACTTTAAATGACGCGCAGATACGTTATCTGGCCCCGCAGCTTTCTTCCCTTTTAACTTACAGATCTTTTCCTAGAGTTTCCATCTGACTAATCGTGATGCTGGTCGTAGTCGGAATGTCTAAATTCTGACGGCTATGAGCGTGTAATGGCTGAATTTCATCCGCGGGGCCAATCAATTTTTCATTAACTGTGCAGAAATAATTGTTTACCATAGTTGCCTTTTCGGTGTCATCTGTTGTAAGGTTCCCATCGTCCTCTTTAATTGGTGAGCTTGTCTGTTTACTTTTCTTGTTCCTGATGTCTTTTTCAGTAGTCTCCAGTAAGCAACAGCAGTGTCTACTTCGTCAAATAAATTGGAGTAGTAATCGGCTTTGGCTTTTTTCATCATTGTTGATACTTTATTTCTTTCTAGGATAATTATGGTTTCGGAGACGTTATCTTATAACCTGAGCATTAAAGCACTTGAGCATTTTTAACTCTTTCCAACTAAACAAGGAAGAAATTATCAAGCATATAAAGCTGCAAAATTGTTGATTGATAAAAACGTTACGGCTGAGCCCATACATGACCCCATTATACATTCTTCGAAAAATTTCGACACAATTTTTTTTTGATTTCTCCGAAAAATATATTAACAAAAGTAAAACTGAAAAAAAGTATTCACTTCTAGTAGTATACAAAATGTCTTGGCAACGACCTCAATGAGTCGTAACGAGAAACTACATCTTTCTATTTGAAAATTTTAAGCTACTAGGGGTAATAATGTGAATATAGCAAGGCTGAAATATTTCCTTTTTCACTTTTCTTACGAAACCGAAAACTTGGATTTGCCGAGGCGGCTTACATGAACCCAGACTATTTTCGATAAACGGCTTCAAAATGTTTGTACTGTTACGAAACACTTTGGCCTATTGTAAGTCATGACAAACACACCAACCTTTTTTTTTTTACATGTTTCACTTTATTTAGAACACTGTGTTTATTATACCTAACCGTAAACTGGAACGCACTAAAGCTGAGAAATGAGACTGATTTAATAGCCTTCAGTATCAAACATTTTAATATTAGGCTAATATTTAGACGTGCATCATTGTTAGATGGATTATTCAGGCATTTGTATGATTTGAGTAATTTCTGACATTCTTTAATGAAGCGTACGTAAAACAGTACGAACAACTGCTAATAATACAAATTTACACTTAAATTAATTTAAGTTTTCGTTCAGTTCTATGGATTGATCGAGTTACCAGCATGCATTATATTGAAATCTAAATATAGCAAGTGAGGTTAGTAGGGAAGGTTATAGACGGTTTATTAACAGAGCATGCACATTGTGGCTCTTCATCTGTTACTGGTATCTAGAAATATCTAAAGTTCACTATAAAAATATAATATTGAGAAAATTATCAAAGGGATGTAAGTAGCTAAAAAGAGAAAAAGGGACTGGACTGGAAACCACCACGGTGGGCGGGAAAATGAAAAACGGGAACATTTAACCTAACTTGAACTTTAGCCCCAGCAGTAACTTCGTTAACCACATTTCTCCGTTCTCCCCGTGACATCCGCGATTAAAGTAGAAAAATAACACAGAAATATCTCAGGGCAACAAAACTAAACGAAATAACAAAACTGCCTAATGTACGTTTTTGGCAAAACTATTTTCCCACTGAAAATTAAAAAAAAGAGTAACTTTTTATTCCTGTTAAATTTTGTCACAATTAGTCAGCTCAAGCTAGTCACTCTCAAAAAATGCTGACAAATGATTTAATTATAGTAACGATTGATAGTTCGAAAATAACTTTTATCACCTATAAATTAAGTGCATGGGTTGCTCACCGACCAACAGTTCAAACAAAAGTCTCAGAAGAATCAAAGAGATATCCCTTAAGATTTTCAAGAAGTAGAATTGGAACCAAAGTTTCTTCGACATGGCCCTCGCTTTCGGATTCCCGACTTTTCATCCAACTAGGTAAGTAGTGGATATGGCCCCTTTAGGTACTGACCAATCAGAGCGCAGCAAAATTTCTCTCGACCAATCAGAATCGCGCATTTCGCCCATGTGACTTATATGACGTCACAATGCCCATATATGGGCATGGTTTTACACGTGACCCCATGGAATAAAGAACACACGCACACAAGAGTTGAATCCACATTCTTCACATAGTTTTAATGACCGCGTAAAGCCCTGGGTACAAGCGGGACATGTGTGACGCCCGAGTGACGTCACGCCCATTACAAATCTAACAAGAGGTCGAGTTCATCTCCAATCCTCTCGTAGCCATAGGGATAGCTGGATCGGGTGGCTACCTCGATGACGCGCTTGTCAAACACCAACCCATACTGCTTCACGCGCGGAACCACTTGAATTTGTTTCTGCTCTAAATCTCGTTTGAAATAATAGGGGGTGGTCATGTTTAAATTTCGGCGAGAGTCCTGAGGTGAGTCTAATTCTGAGAGAATGTTATCTTTCATGGTCTGAAAATTGAGAATAGCCGACCCGCGGACGTTGAGCGTGAAACCACGTACTTTGCACACCACTTTGCCATCACGGGTCTGGTACCCATAATTCTTGGCGCCCCCCGAAACAAACTCGGTGATGACGTCTCCGTCCAATTCGTCGGTCATGTCCCCGAGAAAATCCCCGGTGGCAATGCTGGGTTGACCGGGACGCCACTTGTACACCACACTATCTGTGTCATAATAGAGGACTTGTTGTTGAAGGGTGTCCAGGGACTCGTAGAGCTTTAATCGGGCATGACAGGTGGTGAAAGCCGCCACAAAGATATTGGTCTTGGTGCCTTTGGCGGCATTGTCTTGGACACTGGTGTAGACTGCTTCCAAGATGTCGTCGGTGCAAAGGCGGAGCGTGCTGAGATCAAGGGCAGCATCGGAGATGAGTCTGAACAAATCGGCGGGGTGTTGAACGGTGACAGTGGTGGGTTTGTTGATCCGCTCCCCGAATTTGCCCCAGAAACTGTTCAACATGAGCTTGGCGGTGGTCTTGCGACCGGGGTTTTTGGCAATACTGGCAATGTCCAGTCGGATACCCTCCCGTTCCTGGTAACGAAGAATGTAGTCGCGTTTCTGCTCAAGGGTCTGACACCAACCGGGCCATCCCGCGGATTCTTGTTTGATCTTGAGCCAGGTGTTGACGTAATTGGCAAAAAGACCCGTTTGGCGTTGCTCAGGGGGAAAATGCCAGACTTCATGGATCTTGATGAGTGTGTACCCCTTTTCGACAGCTTTGACCAGTTCGGGCGTGCACCAGGTGCCGCGTAGCGTGCGATCCGCATCAGAATGAGGGCAATAATGGGTTCGAGTCAGCATGGGTTGGGCCTGCTCGGTCTGAACACAGGCACGGCAGAGAGGAAAGGTCAGTTTGTTGCCGCTACGCACGGGCAAAACAGGGTGGAACAAACCAGTAGGAGGAAGAATATCCACGGTGGCTACACCAAAATAGGACTCCAGGGACTGGTCGGCGGGCTGCGTGATGATCCGCGGATGCCCAATGGGGTAAGGGCAGTTCTTATTCACCCACGGGTACAGGGAGGTCACATCCACATAGCGTATTTCCTCACCCTCTCCAGCCACGGCATGCAGAGCTACGGCACCAGTTCGACCCCCAAAGAAGGCTTCACGGGGTTCCAGGGGTGCCACCAAATCAAAGGAACTCAGGAAACGTTGGACGACTTCATCGGTGTCCACTAATTGGTCCCATTCACATTCCCACATTTCGATCACCGTGTAGCCTGCTCGGAGTAGCGCCATGCGTTTGGAAAGCGTGGCTTGATAGAGTTCCTCGACGCTTCTGTCCGGCGTGGCATAATGTTTGGTGTGCCTGTTGGGATAACAATGGGGACAGCCATGATAGAGACATCCATGAAACTCGTAGACGGTGCGAGTCAGGGGATCGTAGCCATCCACGAAATAATGATGGGCACTGGTTCGAATGGACTGTTCGCCCCCATTACGAACGTGACGAATGCGGTCAGCACTGGCCCCCTCTTTGGGAATAAGGTGTTCTTGGTAATAGAGCCATTGCAGAGCCTTAAGGGATTGATTGACTTGGGCCCCTCGCCAACCCCCCAGTGGTTCCACAGCAATGGTATCGGGGGTCAAATGATGCTTGCGCCAATACAGATTACAGGCACTGGCGATGGTGATACACTTGGCCATAGGGTTGAAGCCAGCCTGCTGTTCAAATTCCTCTTGAAAGGCTTCACACCCGGCTTTTAACAGAGCCACATCCGATTTGCAATAGTCAATCATTTCTTGCCGGAAATGGAAGGGCACGTTCCGACGGACTTGATCGGCATGCCAACGAGTCAGTTCCTCTTTCTTTTTGGCCATCATGCCATCAGGATCATAAAACTCCAAATCGGGGATGCGGCCCACATACTGTTGGTGATCAGGGGTATTGAACAAATGAGGAAAGAACCCCTTCTTTAACTCGGTCAAATTGAAGGTGCTGGGAAAAGAGGCCAGCGGCATGGGCAAGAAGCACAGCGAGTCAATGAATTTGATAGGTCCGCTCTTGAACGACAAGACTTTGGCTCCCACGGTCAGTTGATTCTCGACCACGCGTTGTTGCTGGTAGAGTTCATGGAGAATAAACATACCATCAAACCCTTTCAAATTGTGAAATACCACGAGAATCTCCCGTTCGCCCTCACAGTCTGGAACGTCCGTGAGATCATCCAAATCGCGCAAAAACTGTAGGGCACAGTCCTCCCCGTCCAACACATGGATGGCTGTTTCGGCACTCGATGAATAACACAGCAAATTGGCCACAAACACGCCTTCCTCATTCTGCATGGCTTCAAAATCCGCGTAAACAAACAGGGGAGGGGGTGGCGCCACCATGCTACCTTCCCCCTCCTCTGTCGGTTCAGTCTCCTCATGCTCCACCACGGGCTGAATGTAACATTTGTGATCCTGAATGGGCACCCATTCCTGACACACGAGGCATTTGGCGTACCCGCACTGGTGACGCTGGTTGCGGACGACCATGTATTGAGCCTGACACTTGCGACAGCATTTGATGGATTGACATTGGGCATCGACTTCATGATAACGTTTGCATTGACTGCCGTGAAACTTGCGGTGACACAAACTGCAATACTCGGTGGGGCGGGTGCCACGCACATAATCCGGACAATCAAAGCGTCCACACGCAAAGCAACGCCTCCCTTGACAAGTGTGATTGGTCCGATCGTTGGTGTTGAACCCTCGTTCACAGTCCACACAATAATAGGAGCGGTTGACAAACGCAGGAAAAGACGTGCAGCCATCAAAATGATCATTGGATTTCAGTAAACGAATCTGATGAGGGGCAGTAGGGCCTTTGAAGATCAAAAAGAACGGTTTCATTCGGGTCATCACCAAGAGTTGGTATTGAGACCCCAACGCTTGTTGAAATTGACGAAGCTCAGTTAAACCACAGGGACCCTCAGTGACTCCCGCTTGCTGATGGAGGGCCTGGGCTTGACGTTGCTGCACAGGAAGCCCACGTTTGAGATTCTCCCAGTCGCGAAACCCGTCCACGCCTTGATCTTTATGGCAATGGGCTCGCATGGTGACAATGGCGCGGGCACAGCATAAGGCATCTCTGTTTCGGATGGTGACAATGCATTTCTTTTTTTTGTTGACTCGATCCAAACATAAACGTCCTGCATTGAGTGTTTTTTTATGTCGACCAGACCCTGGGCCGGGCATGGAGACAAACACCACATCTACTTGGAATCCGCGATCGGGGTTGAAGGCTTCATTGCTATTCAACTTGCCAGCCAGGGTAGCTAACATCTCATCCAAACGAGCGGTACGTTGTAAAAATTCCCCCACGGTGAAATTGGCGGTTTGATACGCGTGGGTGAACCCATGCGCTGTAATAGCAAAGTTCACAAAATGATGGGCGGGTCGCTGTTCTCGGTCGAGTTCCGTTTCAATGGCTTGATGCAATGCTTCCGTGAGCGCCATCCCAATATTATCCCCAGGCACAGGATCCCTCAATTGACGCAATTGCGCGTTGAATTGCGCCCGCTCCACCACATCACGCCAACGGCGTCGTCGACCTATAGGTTGCATGGTAAATTGAAAGAGAGGGCCTCGGGCGGCAGCAGCCCCTCCCAACTGTTCCCACCGGTCATAAGCGCGGTTCAACAGAGCCTCTTCGTCCTCGTCACTGACATCATACCAGTGGTCCTCCGCCATGACGGAGGAAACCAATTTGAATTTCCCGCGCCAGACGCTGGCTTTTATAGACCCAAAAACACGTGATCACACGAACAGGGATTGGTGGATGGGACTCAGGTGAGAGTCAGGTGAGAGTCAGGTGAGGGGGGTTGATTGGACAGGAGGAGGATTGAGGGGGGTGCCCCCCATGGGTACAGATTTCTCCAGTCTCCTCTGAGCCTGGAGCGAGATCACTGATTGGCGGAGAGATGGCTAGATATAGGCCATCGTCCAGACCAGACGTCAGTTGTGTTCGAGAATGCCCAATCGAGATCCTGAGAAGGTGAAAGAAGCTAAGCACAGGTGGTACCTGAAACATAGAGAGAGGATTGCGACACAGAAACGGGAGAAGCGGGCGGCTCAGAAAAAGCTCAAACCGCCCAAACCGCCCAAACCACCCCCGACCCCAGAGGAGATTACCAGAGCCAGAGAATTGAATCGGTTGGCCTGTCACCGGTACCGAGCCACGCACGGAGACCAAGTGCGGGCGCTGAACCGCAAATATTATCATCAACACCGTGATAAGATTGTACAGCAGCAGCGGGACCGTCGTGCCCGGGCTCGGGAGACACCCAATCCCTTCCGAAAATTGCAAGCCTTGGCAGACGTGTGTGCTGCCAAAGTGTTGGAATTAGAGCATGGATACGCTAGGATCGCGCCGGCCTCCCAGGAAAAAACGGGACCCCGAGAAAAACAAAGCGCAACAAAAACGGTATCGGCAGCGCCTGTATGCAGCTCCGAATGGGATCGAGGAGGTGAAAGCCCTGCACCGTCGTCGCTACCATGAGCGGATGGCCCGTATGAGAGCCAATGGGGAGTACGAGGCCTTTAAGGCCAAAAAGACCGAGGAGGGGATGCGGCGCTATCATGGCATGACGGAGGAGCAACGGGCTGAAGTGAAACGTAAGAACAATCAATGCCAAAAAAATTGGATACAAAGAATGAAAAAAGAGGGGACCTACGAGGCCTACAAGCAACGTTTGAATGCGCGGCGGCGGGAGATTGCGGCTGAGAAAAAGCGTGTATTGGGCGAAGAGGGATGGAAAGCCCTGCAGAAGCAAAGGTACGATCAGCGGGTGGAATCCATTCGGCGTCGAGAATGGTCTTGGTTGGACGAGGCCTTGGAGCGTCCCTTTCCCCTCCCGTGGCTGCCTTTGGACTTGCCCCAGTCCGTCCCTGAAGAGGACACTGTGCAAACCCTTCGCGCTGAGGCGATGCAGAACATACAAGTGTATTTGTAAGAACGAAAAGTTTAATTAAATCATGTGTGCAATTGAACAAGGATGTCTTTTTTTATGACTAAGGGGGTTTACATGCCCAATCGAAGTTTGGCTTTCATGATGCGTCTAACAATACGCTCTGTTAGGTTTTTACTGCCAGGGAGTTGATCAATCTTGGCAATCATCTTGCGATCTGCCGCCCATTTATCTTTCAACGTCTTGGCTTTATCATAGTCAATGTCATGCGCTTTCGCAATCCTGTCCAACCGGTTGATGCCGGGATCCCCACGGGCCAATCGTTTCTTTAAATGGGTGCCAGGACCCATGTACTGATAACCGGGCCAATGAAATTCAATACCCGTCTTGTTAAGGAGGTTTTGCACATCAAATAACTTGCCGCCTCGTTGCGAGCGTCGTCGTCGTCTCGCTCGGGAACGGGATGGAGCACGGCGTTTCCGTCCCATCTTAGGGGGTTTTCCACGATTTCCAATCCAAGGCTTTCTTGGCCCAACCAGCGGCTTTCTTTTTGGCGATACTCGCAGCTTTCTTTTTGGCACTGTCCGTGGTTTTTTTGCGAATATCACGTATGACTTTTCTCTTGATGGTGTCCGCACGTTCTTGGGGGGTATCCCACGGTTCTACACCAGTCTTCTCTGAAAAGGGCAACTCGTGTGCCAATTCTTCACTGGTCAACGGGGTCGTGAACTTGAGTTTCTTTTTGGCACTGGGCGTGAACCTTGGTTTAGGCGGGACAGGGGGTTTTCTGGGTCCACGCGTCGGGGTGCCTTGTTTTATACCCTGGGTGGCCTTGACCAATTGCGTGAACCAGGCTTGCATCGGGCCCGCCTCAAAATCATCGTCGCCCGGTGTCGTGGCCCCTGCGGCACTCACACCCCCAGCGGCGGCTCCAAACGGTTGGCGCACCTTTTTGGTCCAATGGCGTAATTGACGGCTCACAGCTTTGAGTTGAGGCCGTTTCCAAGCATCGGGGGCCTCACTGGTCAAGAGGACATGCTGTTTGGCGGCCAAATCCGCGGCTTTGGTCAAGCGGGTATCTTCCACCAATTCTTGTTTGTACTGGTCTCGCAATTGTAAAAAAGCCGGGGCGTTGTCCACCGTGGTGCTCACCATCTCGGGTTCCATGGTGCAACTGAAGGGTCTGGTCTAGCGCATGCAACGTTTATAACATCGGTAGAGTTCCGGCCAGAGGGCACCTCCTTTTTGAGCCATCATGATGGCGCGTCGTCGTTTGACAGAATGGGCGGGTTTGGCCATAGCGCGTAAACTCTGAGCGTGAGGTTTAAGCAACGTAATAGTCTGTCGGGAACGGGGTACCGTGCCACGGAGCGTGTTCATCACCAATTCACTGACCGCATTGATCTGATCCGCATTGGCCATCCGCAACAATTCTTGGCGTTTGTGTTGATTGGCTTCTTGTAAGACACTTTTTAAGAACGGGGCTTGACGTTCCATGCGCCACCCCATGATGAATCTTGAGTTCAGGCAAGGACCAAGGTCTATTTATGGTAAAAATAGCGCCACACCGTCCACACAATTCGCCATGATAATGCCGTTGCATGTGATGTCGACACCGTGCACACAAGGCGGCTTCATACTGGTCGTCCCAATCCAACGCAAACGTGACGGCTTTTCGTTTTTTAGTCACTTTAGCGTCGGCGCACCCGCCGTTTCTTCTTGAACGCCCCAGGCGAGAGAGCCAATGCCAACATAGGGAGCACGCCTCCGCGTTGCGAGCCACGTCGTCGGCGTCGTATTCGAGGGACATAACGATGTCGGCGACCGTTGGGTCCACGGACCATCCTCAATGGGAATCTTGTGTCCCACCAAGCGTTTCTTTTATAGCCTTTTTAGCGTTTCAAACCCGCCCCAACCCGGCATTCGATTAAACATCCGCTGGACCCGTCGTTGATTGGCGGCCATTTGCGCTGCACTGATCTTGCCCACTTTCTTTTTCTTTTTCTTCTTCATGAGGACGGCGGCAGCCACCGCCGCGGGGATGAGAAGTGGGAGAATACCCCCGCGTTGCTTTCGGCGTCGTTTTCATCGTCGTGGACCACAGTGCATGATGATGATCTGTCCGACGGAGGACACGCCTCTTGCTTTTTTATACGTTTTTTTTTTTTTTTTCACATCAGGGAACAATTGAACGATTCCCCTCCATAGGATTTCCGTTTGCCTGACAGATAATCACGCCAACGTTTATCGGATATTTTCTTGGCTTGCTTTTGTTGATGCTCTCTTAGGGCTTTGGTGATCCCATAGCCGGCTTTGCCAATCCCCACAAGGAGAGCTGGCGAGACACCCCCCACTTGACTCACACGCCGTCGTCGTCGTTTGGCGGGTCGTCGAGTCGTAGAGCGTTTGCGTTTGGGTCCCATGACAACTCCTTTTGGAGAGCGGAACACCGCGTCCCTCTTTTTTATACATTCACATCAAACTGCACCCACCCACTTTTTTGGCATACCCCTTCTTGACCAACCACTTGTTGTACGAGTCCTTGCTGCCACTGGCGCGATACTGGCGTTTATAGTTGGCCACTCGTTGTTTGTCGGCCTTGACGTCGGCTTTGGAGGGAATCTTCCACATATCCTTGTCCGTCAACAACTTGAAGCCTTTTTTGAAATCCACCACGAACGGTGCCTTCCCACCCTTCATCCTACGTCGACGTGATGATCGTCGAGTCGTGGTGCGTTTGCGTTTGCGTCCCATCGCGTGTCCACAACGACCACACATTTTTGGGACAAGGGGCAGAAAGGTCCCTGTTTTTATATACTACGACCTCGTCCACGGGCTCGGCCCCGTCCGCGGGCTCGGCCACGGCCACGGCCCCGTCCTCGGCGTGGTGGTCTGGGTGGACTTGGGCTGGAGGTTCGGGTGGACGTGCGGCGCACCGAGGGACGACCCCCCTCTTCATACACGGTAGTCACAGTATTGGTGTGCGTGATGTTGCGAATCCGTCGACCTCGTGCTCGTTCTTGAGCATCTTCATTGAGCAAATCCAACCGTCGCCTTAATCCCCGCCGTCGATCGTCATCATCATCATCGCCATCCTCGTCATCGGACGGAGGGGACGAATCGGGGGACGGTGGGGAGGGCACCCTGGGGCGCCGTCGCGGTTGTTTGGCGGCGATGGTGGGACGTCCAGTGGGGGTGGTCACCGTGGAAGTCGTGGTCCTGGTCCCTGCTCCTGCACTGCGGCGGCTGGTGGAGGGGCGGGCAGGGGCGGTGGTGGTCGTGGCGGTCGTGGCGGGGCGTGTTCGGGTGGACGTGACGGGTCGTGGTCGACTGGTGGTGGTAGTGGTCGTAGGGCGTGTTCGGGTGGAGGTGGTGGGACGGGTTGGGGCAGCTGTGGTGGTCGTGATGGTGGGTGGTGCCGTGGTGGTGGCGGGGGCAGTGCCAGTGCCTGCCACGGGCGGGAGTGTGAACGCATTCAAGGCATCGTCTACATTGACCGGGTAGGTCAAATTGAAATCGTCAATCTCTTGCTCCAATTGGGCACGATCCACGGGTCGAGACAATTCGGCCACCATGTCCGTCATGTTGCTGAGATCTCGGAGGACCGACGGGGAACCCACCCCCGCGGGCGAGAGGGTCGGCGGCAAGTCCATGCGAGACGCTAACTCAGTATGTTGTCCGCCTTCTCTTTGTCGACGGACCCTGGCGAGTTCTCGTTGCAATTCGTTTTCGAACGGCAGGGACATCCGCACGCAAGGTGTGGACTTGCGACTTGCCTTCTCGAGGCGTTAAATGACTCCACAATCGGTAGCGATCATCCGACGCCGGATGTACATCCAACATCAAATAGCCAAAGGGACGAGCCGTGATGCGTTTAAATAGGCGCAAGACTTGACGCCACCGATCCGGAAAGGCTTGCAATAAAATCGTCCGTATACCCGTTTGATCCCGGGGGTTTTTGAACGCCACAATGTAATGCGCGTTGCGATTGATGGTCTTGGAAAATTTACCCGGCGGGAATAAATCTTGCGTCAAATAGAGTACCGTGATATTGCGATGATGCGAATCTTTGGTGAACAAATCCAACACGCGCTTGTCCTGTCCCCCTTCTTCCATCAGGTCGTCCAAGACCAGCACTCCGCCGCGCGTCCGACCAAACCATTGCGTCAAATGACGGGGGTCCGGTAACCCGCGATGAAACTGAATCCCATCCTTTTTTTGCATACGCTCGAATCGGGGTTGCCATCGATCATAGGCATAGACAATCTTGCGGGGTTTGACTTGAAAGACGTTCAGGTACCGTAACCATTGTTCTACCAAGTCGCTCTTGCCACTGCCCGACGGGCCCGCGATGATCACACTGCTAGGTTGTCGGATCATGATTCCCACGGTCGATGGTGACGTCAATAATGACCGGTGACCCCTTGAGCGCCCATACGTTTATACCGTTTGTCCCGTCCCAATTGGTCGCCAATTTTATAGGCTTTGGCCAACACGCTCATGATCCTGCGCCCGTTTTGGCGAAAGCGGGGTCGTCGGGTGGAGGCGCGCTGTCGTCGTTGTCGTCTGGGCATGCCGTCCAATAGTCGCGGTATAAGCGGGGAGATTCGGACTGGATCAGACCTTCCATGGTTTCTCTTAAATTCGTTTCGCTCATGCTGTCCATATACTGCTTGAGGGAGACCCAATCTTGGTCTTGCGCCAATTGTCGAGCCATGAGCCAATGATACCCATCCCAGGCATCAATGCCTCGCACCGTATTGACCCGTTCGATGGGGTGTTCCCACCAATACAAGGTTTCTTCCAGAATGAACGCATCCACCACCCGCTGGACATCGGCTCGCGTAATCATGATGAAACACAATGACCACTCGTGGACCACACAGCTCGTTTTATGAGTTTTTTTATTTTCAACACTCACAATGATGACAAGTGATAAAGGCCTGGCGGCTCACATTCTTTTGCCCTCCTTCAGGTCGGCGGGCATCCACTTCATCTTGTAATTCCTGTTTAATCACCCGTTTCAACTGCTCGGCCACTTTTTGATCATTCAATACTAAATTGTCGCAACTCCATTGACTTAAAAATTCTTGATATGACCGTCCTTGCGCACGGGCTTTCAAGAAAAATAACGCATAATGGCCACAGGTTTGACTATCCAGGGCTTGCAGGGTCTGGTCACTGCGCGTCAGGTACTTCCATTGACCCCACCATTGGTGCAACTCCGGGTTGGTGTACACGTGCAGGGGTAGCCCATAACTGTCAAAGATCTCGCACTGGTTCTTTTCTGTCCATAGACCCAACCAATGCTGTCCCGGTTCTCCCGCTGGATCGGTGTTGACAATGTAGGCTTGACGGACACTCTTGGCGGGGGATCGGGGGAGTTGGTCGGCTGGGTGCACCCCATGAAACACGCGTCGTAATGCGGGATCCTCCAAGGCCAGGGTCCGCAACACTGTATCACTGAGCGCCACAAACTCCATGACTGATGTCTTTTGACTTCTGAGGTTACATCAACCGTTGATGTTGTACTTTATACCTCCCAGATGATTGATCTCGTACATGTTTTCATACTCGCTCCATACCAATATGGTAACGTTATGACCCACAGCGGCAGAAAAATCAATCACCAAACGCGTATTGCCCGATTGACGGGGGTTACGGTACTGGGGGTCATCGGCTTTTCCACTGGGCACATTGTTGAACATGAACAACGTGCAGTTCTTGCCTTGTCCCCAATCACTTGGCAGCAGCATAGGGATCTTATCTTCATTGTAGGCACCCATGGCTTGTAGAAATCGATCGTAACCCAGCAGATCTTCATAGGCTTGGTCCCCAGTCAATTGCAGGGTTCTGTAAGGGTATTCTTCTCCATTCAAGGTCTGTCGTACTTGGGTGACACCAAACTTTTCAAAGGCAAAAGGGTATCTGGTGAGGTCTCCATTGAAGGTGTTGGAATGCAATAACCCGACAATCACTCGATCAGGAAATCTTCCCACAAACACATTGTCTTGTTCCCACTGGGTGGTACGCCCATCGAAGGAAAACGTACGAATTTCGCTTCGTACAACAGGGTAACGGGCAATCTGTTTGCCCAGCTGTCTTTCTTTCTGTAGTCTGACATAGACGCTGGCATTCAGGGTCACTTTTCTCATCAGCAAGGTGACTTTGATGTCTTCATTGTTGATGGTTGGAAATTTCTTGACGTTCAAGGTGCCTTTGTTAGGGGTACCCATCAGGTAGACGGTGTTGGGGTTGAGGAAGAGTTCAAAGTCCATCTGGACATTAGGGACCAACAATTTGCCTGTCTTGAGGGGTGGCAAATGGGGACGAATGATGAA
This sequence comes from Porites cylindrica, assembly GCA_964035525.1. Lineage (NCBI taxonomy): Eukaryota > Metazoa > Cnidaria > Anthozoa > Scleractinia > Poritidae > Porites > Porites cylindrica. The sequence goes on from OZ037782.1 coordinate 2,106,986, forward strand.
GGTGTGCCAATGTTCGGTCAGCAATCGGCTAGTCAGGGCTCGCAATTCTGTATTCCCACTCCAATTGGCATTGGTGGGGATATCCGCATTGGCTCCTGTGGCTCCCATGACGGGAATCACATTGAGCTGATTGACCCATCCTTGGGGGGCTAACTTGGTGGCTCCTTCTTCTCGGTTGAAATTCAGCAGGGTTTCTACGTAGGCTCTGTAATGGTAGGTGTTGCTCTGTTCTGTCATGAGGACGCCATTCATGCTCATGGTGATATCTCGAAAGATGGAGTGCCCGAAATTGTTGACGCAGTACGTGCTCTTGGTCGTGTTGGCATCGGAGTTGCCGGTCAAATCGGCATTTAATCCAGTATACCCAGCGGCGGGATTCGTCAGGCGCACTTTGACTTTGAAGCGGAGAGAATTGGTATCGTAATAATCGTCGGAGCCTGGAATGGAGAAGGTGATGGGTTGGATGCCCGTCAAGGCGGGTTGAAACTCCACCTCCCGCGAGGCTTCGTACCGATAATCCACATCGGGCACGTCAAACAGACTGAGCGACATGATGCGGTTTGTCCACGAGGTTCAACGGCGTCTCCTTTTTATACCCTGTCGTTGCTTCCTGGCTTTGGCTTGGTTGGCCCACAACACCTTTCGGAGATCCCCCGGGCCAAACAGCGTGCCCCCTTTCATACGGCGCAGGGCCTGCTTCACTCTCCAGGGTTCGGGGTTGATCCGATCTGTCGCCGTGGGGAACCCCAAAGGATTATTGCGCCTGCGGGTGAACTTGCCAAAAATCGTGCCCCCTTTCATCCGTTGTTTCAAGTGTTTCAGGATCATGGGATCCAAGCGAGACGATGTGTGCATCAACGGATAGCGCGCCATGGTCGACTTGCCAAAAATCGTACCCCCCACTTGATACGGCGAAATGAACCGTCCACGGGCCCGCTGCCGTCGAACACGATTTTGCGATTTGAGAAAGCCTCCTACACGTACCATTTTTTCACAGTCCAAAGATGTCCCGTACGCGTTGCGTGGCTCTTTTATAGGTATTTTGGGCGGTCCGTTTAACCTTGTGTTTGCCAGCCGTCCAAGCCATGGCAGGGGCTTTGCGTTTCAAGCCGCGGCTGAGTTGCGCACTTCGATCGGCCCACGTGTCTGCAGCACTCTTGCCTCGTTGAATATCTTGCAATCCCGCTTGAGCTTGTTGCACGATCAGGGGTCCCGCGAGTTTGATCAAGTCTTCGGCCAAACCTTTGCCCTTTTGCTGGGTGAGCACGGGCGTATGGTACCGCGTTAAACTGCCTCCGCGCATGGTTCACGTCGAGGTGCTTTTTGATTCTCCAAAACACGTGGGGTGGCTTTTTATAGTTGTTTGAGACCAATGGTCACCAGGGTTTTGCCCGGGGGTAAAGGGGCCAGGGGTCCACTGGTACTGGCAATCTCCACTTCTAAAATATCCAATTGTTGGCCACGTAGTTTGATCCATTGGTGGTGTAAGGGTTCGGCTGTACTTTCTCCATCGCCGGTTCTCAACAATTGCACTTCCCGTAACAGGGGAAACTTGCCACTGCCCACCACGGTGGATTCGACCAGATCCGAATAGACCATGACCGTCCGTTTGCGAGTCCCCACGATCTTTTCAAACGAGGCATCCAGGTTGTTCAACTGCCATTCCACCATCAAGGACAATTGCAAAAACTTCACACCATCCTGGGTCACCACTTGCAGGGGATCATTGACAATACTGCCTGTATTGCCAAACAGTAAGGTGGGATTGATGCCCATGTACTGCGCACCTTCCCAGTTGTAGGCCCTGCGAAACTGATTGCCGGCGGGTTGGGTAGTCGAATCGTACGTCTTGGTGGGTAGCGTGTATTGCATATTGGGCCCCAATGGATACCAGGTCCTGTTTTGACTGGTCTTTTCGACCACCAACCCAAACTTGAGCGCAATGTCCAGGTTGATGAAAAGGTCACTGATCGCGCTCTTGTCCTCTTTAATCAAATCCATTTGGGGAAGGGCCTTAATCACCAAGGCACCCTTTTTCCAGATCAGTTGGGGCATGGTGTTTTGTTTGGCGCTGACAATAGGTCTTTCGTCGGGCTCCCTGACCAAACGCTGCATTTGTTCATTCATCACATTGTGCATGATTTTATTGTGCACTTCTTGCATCACGCGTTTCCAAAACTGACTTCCCGTTGACACGATTTGATTCGCATTCATGATCTCTTCCAATTCCAAGGCGCAGTCCACGGTTTTGATTTCCATTCGTCGATAGGTGCCCAACTGAAACTTGAGGACCACATACGACATTTTGAATTTCATCACTTTGGTATGAGGATCCGCCGCAATGATGGCATTGCTCTGGCCTTGATCCGGGACGGTCAGGGACATCAACGAGGCATGCCAGCCTGCGCCCGGTAAGCTAAGGCGTTCGGGCAGTCGGACCTTGAAACTGTTGTTGGCATTGTTGGGAAACTCGTCGGTCGGATCGCTGATGAGCGTCAAGCGTTTAATCTCACTCATGCTGATGAAGAAGAGGCACGTCCCCCAGGGTGCAGGGTCCTTTTATAGCCATTGGTCCACTTTCTGTTTACTACGAGGGACGCGTCCCACCACTGAATTGAAGGTCGATTGTTTGGGATGAAAACACACTTGCTGGGCAATGTTGGGAAAAGCCCGGGCCAGTTCCATCAGGGTCATGCAGGTCTTTTGTTTAGGGGGTTTCTTCTTGCGCATGGGTGGATGACGACCGGCGCGTCGACGTTGTTTTTTCTTGGGTGGGGACCGTAGAGCCCCTCGTTGCTTGGCATACTCCTCCGCTCGATGGTAGGCGTTGGCGTAGGCCCATTGCTGCTTGGTGGGACTGGCCAACTTGTCCCACCACGGTTGGGTTTGCCGTTGTTCGGCGGCTTTCTTTTGGATGAATTTCATAATGTCCGCGTCCGTGGTAGGAGGGGGCGTGTAACTGGCCCGCGGACGGCTGGAATCCGCCAGGACTTCATCGAGAAACCGCACCCGCTTTTTTCTTTTTCGAGGCGTTATTTTGACGCGGACCATGTTGCGCGGGAATCCAACTATCGTACTTGGCCGGCCACCCTTTCCACCGGACCAAGACCTGACGTCCTTTGCGTTTCAAGACTTTTTCGATTCGAAACAACGAATCGTCCGACACTTGGACTTTTTGCACATCGGGTTCGTAAAACGTGCCTTTTATAGGGGTGCCGTCCCATTCACTGAGTTGATAGGTGACCACGGGATGACGACGCACATGCGTGACCACAAACACTTCTTCCGTCCAGCCCGGCAAATACCCTTTTTTGAAGGGACGATGTTTCTTGTTGAGACGCACCCGATCCCCCACGCGACATTTGGGTGGGGGAATCTTGGGCTTCAACCGTGCTCCATAGAGTCGATCCCATACTTCGGACTCGTTTCGAAAGGTGACTTGATGCGGGGCCATCCCAATACTGCGATGATAGGCGTGATTGTAGGTATGGATCAAGGGTTGTAACACATCCACGTACCGTAACGTATTATGCGCGGTAAAATACCGGTACATGCGTTGTTTCAAGGTACGATGCCATCGTTCCACCACCGAGGCCTTGCTATCCCCATACGTGTAAAAATGATGCCAATCGTGTTTCTTGAACCAGGCTTGGACCTTTCGATTTAAAAATTCTTGGCCTTGATCCGTTTGCACGCGGAGGGGTCGTCGTGGTGAGGCCCGTCGACGTATCGCGTCCAACCCTCGGATCATGTTGGTGGCACTCTTTGATTTGATGGGCACAGCCCAGGCATACTTGGACAAGACGTCGATGACCGTTAACAAATATTTGTGGCCTTTGTTCCACCGACTGAGTTTTTGCATGTCCACTAAATCCATCTGCCATTGTTCGTCTCGGCCAAAGACCAAGGTGGGCGTGGTGGGAAACCGGGTCCGTCGGGGTTTGTGGAGCGTATAGCTCAACACGGATTGAAGAATCTGTTGCGCTTGCGGGGTTTTCAATTTATGGGCTCGGGCAAAGGGTTGGACCCCACCCAAGGCCCCAGGTGCTTGGGGATCTTCGTAAGCGCGTGGCAACGACATCAAGACACTGACACAGGATTCGAGTCCGATTCTGTCTTTAATAGTTTTTTTCACATTCACCTACATAAATTTTCAAAACAAGACCGAGCTCCCAAAGTTCTTATGCAAATGGCGCCTTCTCTCAAACTCTCGCTCCTGGGCTTGGACAGACTCGCCAAACTGTTTCATCCATGGATCATGCTTGATCTTTTCTATGGCTGGGTCTGGCCTCTCACCAAAACGCCTTTCTACAGTGTGCATGCCCCAGGGTCTCTCCTTCTCGGGGTCTTTTCCTTTCAAAAGAGGGACAGGACAATCCCTGACCCATCGTCTCAGGGTCGGTTGCGCTTGCTCTCGGGGACACCATAGAGGGCCATGGAGCCATTGAAAGTAGCCACAGGGTTTGGCATGGGTGAGAAAGCTCCCACAACTGAAAAACACTTTATTGTAATTCTTGGCCGTGCGACTCAATTTCATCTTGGGAACCAACCCACACTTGCACTTCAATTCTCCATGTTTCACTCGGGCATGGACTTGAGGATGCGTGTCTTCTTTCAATTTCTCCATCATCACTTCCCGCGTGTCTTCAAACAAATAGACCGGACACTTTTCTTGGGGACACTTGAACCTTAAGGGACCAAAACTGGCTTGGGGGTTGACGCATTCCAGGAATCGATGGGGATGAAATGGGCATGTTTCATACAGGAGTTGGTTCAACTGGGTGTCCATCTGGTCCAAGTCCTGGATGTCCCATTCCCCCACTTCTGTCGCTGGATCCGAGTGAAACGTCCCTTCCTCCACACATTCTTCCTCATACTCTTTCAAGGTGCCCTCCATCGACTCGTTCACGGATTGATCTGTAGGGGAGGGTGTTGGGGGTGGTAGTGGGTCCTCGGCTTTAGGCAAGGCATTGAGAGCGATCACCAGTTCACTGGTAGGGGGTTGTTTGGCTTTCATTTCTAGGAGTTCCGCTCGGGACAACCCAAGCTCGGCCATCTCCAGATCATGATCCGCTTTCATCTGTAGAGCTCGCGCTTGGGCTTCCTCTTCTTGTTTTTGTTTCTTACTCACGCGACGTCGTTTGCGTCCCGAAGGCACGGCTGCAGGTTGAGTGGCTTGACGATCCATCCTCCCTCGACTGAAAGAATGACTTCAAGAGAGCGTCTTGCCCGCCTTTTATAGCCCCTCCTCCTGCCACTCGTGATGCATCTCGTGATGCTCATACGATCTGGGTCTCCACCAATCCGGACTCGTCTTGGGGTCTCGTGAGCGTGGTGTGATCCATGAGTCCACCAATCAGACACCACCCGAGTGACTGTAAAACCAGGGATGGGTCCACGACCCCTCTCATTCGTCGTAGTCCACTTGACACGGTAAGCATGGCGCTCCATGAAGTGGGTCTCTTGGTGTACAGTCAGGGGTTTGCCCTCTCCCGAGACGAGTACATTATTCGAGAACTGGCGTTTTGTGATTGGACGGGGCATCATCATGGATTGTTCAAATACCTGTTACCCCCAGGCGTGTCGTACCATCAATTATATGACGAACCCCGAACCCGAGTGGATCGTCAAACCCAGACCGTGCATGGCTTGCCCTTCGAACCCTACACCGCGTACAACCGCCAAGACTTTCATCCCTACGAACAAATGCGAGACGATATCACCCGTTGGTGTCAACAGTATCTCACCCCCCAGCGGGAACGATTGGGGGTGTTCACGCTCAATGGGCTGGCTAAATTGTTGCAAGAACCCCCGTTTGCCTACCCCATCGTGGTCCTAGAAGGGCAGGGGTGTGGGGACTTGGCTAATCTCCCTATTGCCACGGCCAATGTCATGGCCCATAACGATCATGGTCGCAATTGGTGCATGGATCATTCTCATGGAGCCCGTGGGAGTGGCGTCTGGCACCATCATTGCGCTCACGTGCGGGTCTGTCAAATGAGTGGATGGCTCCGTCGCCAGACCCATGTCCTACCCACCCTGTCGCAAGTCAACGCCCAACGCGTGCTGTGGCAAAAACGGTGTGATCGGTTATTAGACTATCTGTTATGCAACCATTGTACCGAGGAAAAAGACCAGGCGTTTGCCAACGGTCAAGGACTGGATTGGATCCCGGATAATTGCAGTGATTGTCGTAGCGTCTTACATGTCTTGGAACAAACCGTGACCCAACGGGAATGGGATGTACCCCTGATGTACGCCGATGATGAACCGCATACCATGTGGGCTTGGACGCCCATCCCTCATCATAAACACTGACTTTTTTTCATTTTTTTTCAGACCATGCTCATTTACACAGGCGGTGCTAAAGGGGTGGACACGCATGTGGAACGATTATGTCACTTGTATGGTCATACCTGTGTGGTCTTTATCCCACCCTGTCACCCTCGATCCAAGTCCCTCACGCCCTTGACCCAGGCCGAGTTGGATGCTGCCACCTCGATGGTCACCCAGGTGGCATTTCGATTGGGTCGACAAATCCATCATCCCATCAGCCTCCAGTATATTCAACGCAATTATCACGTGATCCACCCGGCGTCCCTCGTCCTCGCCTTGGGTCATTTTGACGAATTAGGCAAGCATTTGTTAGGTGGCACAGGATGGAGTGTGGTGATGGCCCAGCTTTTAGGCAAACCCCTCTATGTATTTGATGTGGACAAGGAACAATGGTGTTGGTGGAATCCCGATACCCAACAATATCTACCCTGTGACGGCATGACCGAGACCCAAATCGCCTTACCCACCCTCCAAGACAAGACCGCTATTGTCGGCACCCGAGAAGAAGACCCAGTCCTCTATCCCACCCTGGAAGCTTTATTCCAACGCAAATAATAAGAAACACTGCTCTATAGATCAAATCACTTATTATTTTATTGTACATCAATGACAATAAAGTCCATGGTTTTCATGACATTGTGTATCAAATCAAGTCTCTTCATGACTTTATCCACGGTATTGTACGAGAGTTTTCTCCGGCCAATCATAATAGGGCGTTGACCCAAGGGACAATCCCGGGCCCGATGCTGAAACTGGTCAATGACAAAGGCAATCCCCTCATTCATCAATTTGTCCAGGTTCGGTCGGGGACGCGCCATTTCCGCCATCATGCCAATCTGAAAAACAGAAAAAAGTAAACTCAGCGTCAAGGTCATGAGAAGAAGAATGTGGCTTAAAAAATCACTCACGGATAACCGGTGATCCAGCACACGATGACAATGATGACAGGCAATGGTCCGAGGGGCATGTAATCGTACGATCACTTGGTTCCACGCTTGATCCTCGCCCAGGGTTCTGGGAAAACTTGTTAGGGAGCATTGGGGCAACCCTTTGATCTCTCGCACCACCTTCTTTCTCTTGTCCATGGTGTAGAAACACTCCACCCAAAACACAATCTTGATCTGGATTTCCAGAGGCAAGACGCGACCAAACGGTTTATTCTTAGGATCCACCAACCCTCGGCAGTCCATGATGACAGTGCTAAGCATGGAATGGGACCTCTCCGCTCTGGTCTACCTTTGTTATCTGTTCCTTGAGCCAATCACCTACTCGCACCAGGACTTGGGGTCCCACCCAAAAAAGTGTACCCATGGGGGGCACCCCCTAGAATCTCCTCTCGTGGTCAAACGCCCCCACGTGATATCTCTCCACCAATCAGCTCCTCTCATACAGTCTCTAAATCCCGTTGCGCGCTCCGTGTGAGCTCATTCCAGTTTGATCAGTGTTGCTGATTCAAGATGGTGAACTCACTCCAGTCCATCGTGCTGTTCTCAGTGCCGATTGCCATATTGATTGACATGTTGAAGATTCTCCACCACCTGCCCATGGGCCACGAGTTGTTCCGCGCGCTGTTCCGTCGCTGTACGCACGAAGAGTTGCGGAATTGGGCTAAAACGTTCCCGTGGGACCATCCCATTGCCCGGAAATTGGACCATGAGGTGCATCGCCGCCGTATGGCTGGTGAGTGTCATCGCTTTCATTTTTTCGGGTGTGGGTCCCTTTTTTCCTCATGCCTTTTTTCGATTTTTTTTTTTTTTTTTATAGAAGTATTCAAGGGGTTCGAGTTTCTACGGACCGTACTGTGGCCTGTCCATCTATGCCTTTGCCCTCGACGTGCCCGACTCAATTGGGCCGCGCGGTTCTGGGTTCCAACCTGTTCGTGTTGATTTTTTTTTTGTTTATTAGATTCATGGGAATATGTAACAAACCAACCCGTCTGCCATATTTATCAATGGCTCGCTCATCCCACCCATGGCGGGGTCTGTAATCATTGTGAGCGTATGATGGATGGGCTTCGATTGGATGATGTGATTGCTGGCAACTGGGAGGGGTCCCTCACCGAAGATGAGATTGTGGAGTATGTACAGAGTGGGGACCCCAACCAACGAGACTGGGACGAATTTCCCTTACGAATGACTTTTCGCATCAATTCGTTTTTACGACAGCAGGGTGATGTCGGTGAACCGGATTTGGCGGCCCTGGGCTTTTTAGAGGATTAATTTTAGTTAATTTTTTTCACAGGCACACATTGCCTGTTACGTCATCACTTGCAATGGATTCCGAGTGTGCATTCCCAATTTTTTCGCATCCCGATTCGTCCACTTTCCACCTCTTTGTAGGCTTTCATTATACGTTAAACCAATATGGAGGTTGGATATGTCCCGTTCAATTAAGATGTCATTATAGTACCGTCAAATGTATAATCAGTCTTCATGAAACGTTTCAGATGTGATTTCCGTCATTGATCAATGGGGGTGGATCCTTCCCTTGCAACATCGATGCCATATTCATTGTATTCGACAATTCAATCAATTCTGTAATAATACTGCTTTTTAGATACGCGTACTCACCTCAACAACAGCCGCTGGTTCCGAGACCGTACTGCTTTCTTACTCATGAAGACAGAGTATTATTATTAATTTTTTTCCTAGATTCGCATGCTATTCTCAGCACCCACAGGGTTCATGGCACTTCCGCGGCCTGGTGTTTTTGTGGTAGTATCGTGCAGTGGTACACTGGACCAGGGGTCCCTCTTCCACCATATCCAAGACCCATCAAATTACTTTGTTGTCGTTGCTTTTTGAATTTTCGTCGCGTACAAGATTTACACGTGCCCTGTTATTGGTGTGAGATGTTGCAAGGCATGGGCTATCCACCCCGTGTTTGAAACCTGTTTTTTTTTTTTTTTTTCGTTTCAGATACTCGTTTTGTCATACGAGCAATTTATATCCCTTCCCTTTTTCAGCCACTGCCCAGATAATAGAGAATCACACCAGATATACCCACAGTTATCTGATGAAGCAGCTCTATTTTGTCTGCAATCGATGTTGGACGTATTCACGTCACGTGAACACCCTCCATGAACCCTGTTGGGGATGTCACATCTTAGAAAGCGCAGGATGGGAATTTTGAACACCCGGCAGGGGGAGGTCTGCATGGTGGCGCCACCCCTGCTGGATGTTCATTTTCATTGATCTCCCTTCCCTTTTTTCAGACACTAACCAGGTGATAGAGAACAACACCAGGAACAATGTACGAAATCTGACGGGACAATTATTTTTTGTCTGTAAACATTGTTGGTTTTTTTTACGAGGTGTATCCACCCTCCATGAACCCTGTCGGGGCTGCGCCATATTAGATAGTATGGGGTGGGAATTCTGAACACCCGGCAAGGGGGAGGTCTGCATGGTGGCGCCACCCCTGCTGGATGTTCATTTTTTCAATTTTTTTCATTAGATTCCCATTGGATTATACAAGATATTACGATTTTTCGAAGCTGGCCCCTCCTTCATAAACTATGTATTGTGAATCATCAAGGATGGTCCAGCTTACTCCATTTGTTCAAACTCAAACGTTGATTTTTTTTTTCATTAGTATGTCATTGGTTCCTAGATGCTCAAACTAAGACGTTGATTTTTTATTAGAATGTCATTGGATCCTAGACCATTTTGATTATAATCAAGACTGGATTTTAATAGAATATTATTGTAAACAAACATTTCAAGGGCGTGACACCACTAGGGCGTCACACACGTCCCATGTGTAATAAAGGCCTGTTTTTTTTCTTTTCCAGTCAATCATTGGACCCTAAACCACCGCCTCGTGCGTGCCAATGGTCGACTGTTTCTCATCCAGTTTGCTTCTTGGATCTAACCACCCCTCCTTCTGATTCGTTTTTTCAGACACCTTGGCTGCATTCAATTTTCCTTTAATCAAACCATGGTCATACACAGGTTACAACCATTATATCAAAATGGCCTCATCCAGCACTCATGACTTTTTCATCCAAGAGGCAAACACCCTTTATTTTGTTCACTCGTTAATATCCAGGGCGTGACGTCACTAGGGCGTCACACACGTCCCGCTTGTACCCAGGGCTTTACGCGGTCATTAAAACTATGTGAAGAATGTGGATTCAACTCTTGTGTGCGTGTGTTCTTTATTCCATGGGGTCACGTGTAAAACCATGCCCATATATGGGCATTGTGACGTCATATAAGTCACATGGGCGAAATGCGCGATTCTGATTGGTCGAGAGAAATTTTGCTGCGCTCTGATTGGTCAGTACCTAAAGGGGCCATATCCACTACTTAGGTAAGCCTTTCAAAATTATAATTTTTCTTCGCTGCAAGTAATTGAGTTATCAGTATCTAAGAGTAATTTTGTTTTCACATCGTTTTTTAGGGTCTAACACAGGTTTTTTTTGGTATACAGTATAATGGACTCTCTGAAATTGGTTAAACGAATACAGTGTTTTCTTTAGGTTTCGATATGTTGAAAAAAATTAGTGGATTATTTTCGTTTATAACCGATCAAAATAAAACGAGAATTAGAAGGGAGAGGAGGCGAGGGGCGCGGGGGAGGGGGGGGAGTATTGCGGGGGAAATGCAGCGAAATGCACTAGTGTTCTTCCCTGGTTTGGCCTCAATCCAGCTTTTCAGTGCACAGTTGTTTTATAGAAAGCTAATGAAATTCCTCCTTGCGAATTACCTTTCGAAAAACTACTATCCGAAAAAAAGGTCACTAGAGAGTACCGACCTGCCAGACAAGAAACCCCCTGGACCACTCTGATTCGTTTAATTTTTCTTATGACCTTATCCACACTTGACTGTTTGTACGTTTGTTATTTTCTTTCCAAGTTATGCGCATATCTTTTGGTTAGCTTGACATCTTTGAGGGCCACAAGTTTTCAGTTTTTAACTGGCTGTCGTCACGCACTGTAGTTAAAGTTGATTATGATCAGAGATCATGATATTAATTATGGTTATGATTATGATTCGGTCCTAGAAACCCTTGCCTTAGCCTAAACTGAAAACTTTGCAACTTCGCCCAGTTTCTGTCGCTAGGGTCAGGGAAATAGGATCAGCCTGATGAGCTCAGTTAGGCGATTTAGGAACTGGATGGGCGATAAACCTGAATATCCTCACAGCAGAGTGCCTTAAAGCTTCCTATTCTTTCTCTTCTTTATTTCAGACATTTTCCTACTTTATTCGTTAACGCTTAAAGCAAAACAAATTTAACATTACATATGTATTATCACCACTGATTTGCAAACGCGACAAACCCAATGTTTTGTTCTGCCAGCGTCAGTCAGACAGGCGTTTAAATTCGGCAATTCAAAATTTCACGGAAACATTTTTATTTACATTGTAAAGAAAATCCGACTTGCAAATTTTTAAGGCAACTGAGATGTTTTGGTCCAGTTAGTCTCACCAACTCCAGGCAAAATAACAATTTTCTTTTCTTTCATTTTCAGCTACAACAGCTTCTTCAATCAAGTTGTCCCAGGTTATCGGTTTTTGCAAGATTTATGGAGGAGCACAGCTCTCTTCTGCGAGGAACAGGCTCGGCAGAGGAAACTAATGAAGACATATTCGGGCCCAGTCATAATTGCTTGGCTGCCACTGAACCAGTACAAACCAGAAGAAATTTCAATCTGTGTTGACGACGAAAATATAACGTTACACGGCCAGCATCGATCCGAAGGAGAAGATGGATTTGAGAATAGTGAGTTCATGAAAATCATTAAGCTCCCGCAAGACGTAGATC
>OZ037782.1:2124090-2131590 GCA_964035525.1 Porites cylindrica
TTGTCCAGTCAGATTTTGTCAGGATGAATCAGCTACCAGTCATCTGACAAATTATTTAATTTTAGGAACGATCGACGGTTGAAGAAGAAATTTTTTTATTATAAAAGGCATGGATTTTGGCTCACCAACCATCAGTTCAAAAAAACCCCAGAAGACTCAAGGTATCGCTGAAGATTTTCAAGAAGTAAAATTACAACTAAAGTTCTCGACAGTATGGCCCTCGTTTTCAGATTTCCAACGTATCATCCAACTTGGTAAGCTTTTCGAAATTATTTTTCTTCTCTACAAAGAGTCAATTACGACTTTGAATAATTATTTTCTGTATAAAATCTCAACTTTTTTTTTTAACAAACTACTCTTTCGCCTGCATGCTTCGATTGATTCGTATGGTGTGCTACAAGTTTTTTGTTTTTTTAAAATTCGCTGTCGTCCCCATGATCAGGCGGGAATATCATGTTTTGTCAGGATCTTCTGTTACTTTGTTGTTATATTTTTAGGTTCATTTTCCCTTTTAAGATATTCAGTCTTATATGTGTACATAATTGATCAATACATCAGTTAAGCAATAGGATAGCCATAGAGTATCAAAAGCCTATTCTGGAGACTTGATCAGCAACAGTTTCTGGCGGTTCGAAAACATTTGCAGATATACATATCAGGCAGACATTAAAGACTTTTTACTTGTGACTTTTTTTCTGTGTATTGGAGTTTCAGTATTCAAATTATATTATAGAAATGAAAGGTGATTTGTTCATAGCTTGATTTAACAAATGTGTATTTCTATACGGAACATTCACTAAAAACATACACTGCTAGTATTGAGTACATCAGCTGCAAATTTCAAGACATCGATGTGTGTATCAGACAGCTCAGTCTCAGAAATCACACAAAATGACAATTTTTTGTTTCATTTTCAGCTACAGCAGTTACTATAATCAAGCCGTCCCAGATTATGGGCTTTTGCGTGATTTATGGAGAGATATAGCTCTCTCCTTTGAGGAACAAGGGCGAGACATATGCTGTCAGCAAAGGAAACACTCCGGCCCAGTCACAATCGCTTCACTGCCACTGAACCAATACAAACCAGAAGAAATTTCACTTGATGTTGATGGAGAAAATATAACCTTACACGGCCAGCATCGATCCGAAGGAGAAGATGGATTTGAGAATAGTGAGTTCAAGAAAATCATTAAGCTCCCGGAAGACGTAGATCCCACAACAGTGACGTCACGTGTATCTAAAGATGACAACTTTCTTGTTGTCAAAGGCATCAAGCGTGTTCAAGAGAAAACAAAAACAGACGATGACAAGTTCGTAGTAAGATTGAATCTGCGTGGATTCAAACCAGAAGAAATCAAGGTCCATCTTCGTGGACATGAGCTCACGGTCACAGGAAAACACAGAGCGGAAGAAGACGGTTCATATTTGTCACGTGATTACAGCCGCCACGTTTTGTTGCCTGACGACGCAGAACTCAGTTCAGTGACGTCACGTTTGTCCAAAGAAGGCTTGCTAACCATAGAAGTGGCACGTGACCCAGCTCTGTTACCAAGTGAGAGAAACGTGGAACTTTCCATGGAAGTTGATCATAAGCCACATCCTGAAGAAAAAGAGCAACAACAACAAGGAGCAAGCAGTAACAGAGAAGATTAGAATAAAAGCTAAATCAACTGCGTTTGCAGATCGTAAGGAATCACTCGCGATCGTATAGAACAGTTTGTCAATTTTTTGTTACATTAATTTCTGATTAAAATTTTGTCGAGAAGCTAAGCAACATTTCAGCATAGCATTTAATGCTTGTTAAGTTATCAACACTTAGAGTACAATTTGATTATAAAATAGTAATTTAGAATTTAGTAAATCATTTTCTTGCGTCAGTTTTTGAATTGATTTATAATTTAAGCAGACAAACAGGCACAAATGCGCTAGTATTAGCACTATTTTACACTGATTTATTTTGCAGCCAATCTTTTTCCATCACATTATAGTATCATTAGCTTTTCACACCAGTCTAGGGTTGTCTGGCTATGCATTAAAGCTATTAACAGATTAAAGCTTTTTTTAGCTGTGTAACTATCGACAATATTTTTGTGAGATCACAACATGTTATAAAATAGTTAAGTCATTAGTTAAGGGTCAATAAAAATTGGAAAATCAGGAGACTGACTTTGTTTTCACTTTTACCGTTCACTCTGGCCCTTTTCATCACTTTTCCTGTTTCAGAGACGACATCTTAAAACAAAAAGTCATAGAAAAGAAAAAAAACTCCAATTAAGAAGGATTGGGGCAGTTGGTTAGTGCACGGCCCAGGTTCTGAGTTCAATAGAACATTTTACGGTTTTTTCGACTTTAATTTTGACATGAAACAGTAAGGGAAAATCTGTTGACACTACTGGAAAGAACGCCTTTAAATTGGTAAAACTGCCAAGTTTGGAAGTAATACGTCTTAAGCGGGAAGAGATATAGTTCCGCAAAGTTCCTCTTAAAGTTTACAGCTTTTTGCTGGATGGTTCCCCTAGCTACCACCGTACAAACATCTGTAAAATTTCGCGGCTTTGATGAAGAGCTATATCTTCGTTAGTTTTCAACAAATCACTTTCAAACCTGGCAATTTTCATATTTTACAGGCGTTCTTTCCAGCGGAGTTGGCGGATTTTCCCTGACTTGCCCATGTCAAACGTAGAAAAAAACCATGGAAAGGTTTATATTCTCTGGTGTTTCCTCAAGATAAAATAAGATAAGATAAGATAAGAACTTTATTTTAGCACGATACGAAGATCAGCATTGCTGGTGGAGTCGTGCATACAACAATTACAAAAAAAATAAGGAGTACTGAAAACAAATGTACAATTAACAATTAAAAAGTGTTTAAAATAGTTGTAGCTAAAATAGGTTCGAAATTCATTTTATCAGCATCAAATTTTGCAAGACAACGTTTAAACACTTTCGATGTTTTATCCCTTGTCTCCCTGTTCGTTAAACTGTTCCAATGGAGTTTCTGAATAAATTCATTTCTGGTCTTGGAAGAATGATGTTCTCATTTCTTCTGCGGCCTGAATTCCTCTGTAAAACCAAATCTTTACATTCCTTTACGGTGTAACCTTTTATACATTTGAAGAGAAACTCCGTTAATCGCACTTTGTACGTTGTTTCCAAACTGTCCCATCCAGTTCGCGTTATGACATCTTTAGCATTTGTGTCCCATGGCAACCCATGTATAATTCGTCCAGCTTTTGCATGGAATTTCACCAGGTTCTTTGTGTTCGTCTTGTTGAAAGATCCCCACACTTTCAGGCCGTATGTAGCTGATGACCGTATCACTTTTGTGTAGAAGTCTTCTAATTGCTTGCGAGGGAGCCTATCGTATGCGTGGGATTAAACTTAACTTGGATGCGAAGGACTTCGCTGCATTTGCAGCATGATCTGACCAGGGCAACTTGTTATCAACCTGTACTCCGAGGAGTCTTTCTGAGGTTGTCCACTTTATGATCGATGTTGTTGCCAAGACGAAGAGCTTGGATAGGGCCAGAAAATGTTGATTTCCGCTGCATGATCATTGCTTTACATTTTTCTGGGTGTAGTACTAACAAGTTTCTGTCGCAACATTCCTGGAGTTCAGCTAGAACATTGTTTGGTGTGTTTGTTAGCAAATCCATAGTTTCTGCGATGCAGTATTGTTGTGTCGTCTGCATACAGATACGTTTCCGCAGAGCGTAGTGATTTTGGGAGGTCGTTTGTGAAGAGCGAGAATAACGTGGGTCCGAGGACCGACCCTTGCGGCACTCAGTGAGTTACGGTGCATATATCGGAGTAGCATCCGTTAATTCTGACGACTTGTCATCGTTCGGTGAGGTAGTTCTTTAACCACAGCCAGACATCTCCTCTGATTCCAATGTCGTTCAGCTTTTGTAGTAATATATTGTGCGACACTGTGTCGAAAGCTTTAGTGAAATCGACAAACAGAATTCCTACATAAAGCTTTTTTTCTACTGCTTCTCTCCACCTCTCTTTTAGGTGAATTAAAAGCTGTTCTGCTGACTTTCCCTTCCTATAAGTCCATTGTCTGTTATGAAGTAAATTTTGCGTGACCACGTGATTAGTAATATTACTTGTGCGACACAGGATTCCATTAATTTACTTGGTATCCTGAGCTTAGATAGTAGTCCGTATCATGTAATGTCTTCCTCTCGTCCTTTTTAGAACGCTGCACTGACTCTAGCTATTTTCCACTGGTCTGGTGGCTTGAAGGCATCAACACTGTGTTTAAACAAGCTCGTGAGAGATGGGGCAATAGACATACCCGCATACTTTAAATGGCGCGCAGATACGTCATCTGGCTTCGCAGCTTTCTTCACTTTTAAGTTACAGATCTTTTCCTCGATTTTCATCTGACTAATCGTGATGCTGGTCGTAGTTGGAATGTCTACATTGTCTACTGATTTCATCCGCGGGGCCAATCAATTTTTCATTAACTGTGCAGAAATAATCGTTTACCATAGTTCCTTTTCGGTGTCATCTGTTGTGAGGTTCCCATCGTCCTCTTTAATTGGTGAGCTTGTCTGTTTACTTTTGTTGTTCCTGATGTCTTTTTCAGTAGTCTCTAGTAAGCAGCAGCGGTGTCTACTTCGTCAAATAAATTGGAGTAGTAATCGGCATTGGCTTTTTTCTTCATTGTTGATACTTTATTTCTTTCTAGGATAATTATGGTTTCGGAGACGTTATCTTATAACCTGAGCATTCAAGCACTTGAGCATTTTTAACTCTTTAACTCTTTTTTTTTTAAACAAGGAAGGAATTATCAAGCATATAAAGCTGCAAAATTAAATATTGTTGATTGATAAAAACGTTACGGCTGAGCCCATACATGACGCCATTATACATTCTTCGAAAAATTTCGACACAATTTTTTCTTGATTTCTCCGAAAATATATATTAACAAAAGTAAAACTGAAAAAAGTAATCACTTCTAGCAGTATACAAAATGTCTTGGCAACGACCTCAATGAGTCGAAACGAGAAACTACATCTTTCTATTTGAAAATTTTAAGCTACTAGGGGTAATAATGTGAATATAGCAAGGCTAAATTATTTCCTTTTTCACTTTTCTTACGAAACCGAAAACTTGGATTTGCCGAGGCGACTTACATGAACCCAGACTATTTTTGATAAACTGCTTCAAAATGTTTGCACTGTTACGAAACAATTTGGCCTATTGTAAGTCATGACAAACACACCAACCTTTTTTTTTTTTTAACATGATTCATTTTATTTAGAACACTGTTTTTATTATACCTAACCGTGAACTGGAACGCACTAAGGCTGAGAAATGAGACTGATTTTATAGCCTTCAGTATCAAGCATTTTAATATTAGGCTAATATTTAGACGTGCATCATTATTAGATGGATTATTCAGGCGTTTGTATGATTTGAGTAATTTCTGACATTCTTTAATGAAGCGTACGTAAAACAGTACGAACAACTGCTAATAATACAAATTTACACTTAAATTAATTCAAGTTTTCGTTCAGTTCTATGGATTGATCTAGTCACCAGCATGCATTATACTGAAACCTAAACATAGCAAGTGACTCGGGTTAGTAGGTAAGGTTGTAGACGGTTTATTAACAGAGTATGCACATTGTGGCTCTTCATCTGTTGCTGGTATCTAGAAATATCTAAAGTTCACTATAAAAATATAATATTGAGAAAATTATCAAAGAAATGTAAGTAGCTAAAAAGAGGAAAAGGGACTGGACTGGAAACCACCACGGTGAGCGGGAAAATGAAAAACGGGAACATTTAACCTAACTTGAACTTTAGCCCCATCAGTAACTTCGTTAACCACATTTCTCCGTTCTCCCCGTGACATCCGTGATTAAAGTAGAAAAATAAAACAGAAATATCTCAGTGCAACAAAACGAAACGAAATAACAAAACTGCCTAATGTACATTTTTGGCAAAACTAAGAACTTCTCGTTTTTTCTCACTGAAAATTAAAAAAAGAGTAACTTTTTATTCCTGTTAAATTTTGTCAGAATGAATCAGCTCAAGCTAGTCTGACTCTCAAAAAATGCTGACAAATGATTTAATTATAGTAACGATTGATAGTTTGAAAATAACTTTTATCACCTACAAAAGTACAAGGGCTTTTCTCACCGACCAACAGTTCAAACAAAAACCTCAGAAGAATCAAAGAGATATCCCTGAAGATTTTCAAGAAGTAGAATTGGAACCAAAGTTTCTACGACATGTCTTTCGGATTTCCGACTTTTCATCCAACTAGGTAAGCCTTTCAAAATTGTAATTTTCCTTCGCTGCAAGTAATTGAGTTATCAGTAACTAAGAGTAATTTTGTTTTCACGTCGTTTTTTGGTATACAGTATAATGGACTCTCTGAAATTGGTTAAACGGATACAGTGTTTTCTTTAGGTTTGGAAATGTTGAAAACAAATTAGTGGGTTATTTTGGTTTATAACCGATCAAGGTAAAACGAAGAATTAGAAGGGGGAGAAGGCGAGGTTGGGGGTGGGGGGGGAAGTATGGCGCGGAAATTGCAGCGAAGTGCACTAGTGTTCTTCCCTGGTTTGGCCTCAATCCAGCTTTTCAGTGCACAGCTGTTTTATAGAAAGCTAATGACATTCCTCCTTGCGAGTTACCTTTCGAAAAATTACTATCCAAAAAAAAGGCCACTAGAGAGTACCGACCTGCCAGACAAGTAACCCCCCGAACCGCTCTGATTAGTTTACTTTTTCTTATGACCTTATCCACGCTTGACTGATTGTACGTTTGTTATGTTTGTTCCACGTTATGCGCATATCTTTTGGTTAGTTCAATGACATCTTTGAGGGCCACAAGTTTTCAGTTTTTAACTGGCTGTCGTCACGTTCTGTAACTAAAGTTGATTATGATCAGAGATCATGATATTAATTATGGTTATGATTATGATTCGGTCCTAGAAACCCTTGCCTTAGCTTACACTAAAAACCTTGCAACTTCGCCCAGTTTCTCTCGCTAGGGTCAGGGAAATAGGATCAGCCTGATGAGCTCAGTTAGGCGATTTAGGAACTGGATGGGCGATAAGCCTGAATATCCTCACAGGAGAGTGCCTTAAAGCTTCCTATTCTTTCTCTTCTTTATTTCAGACATTTTCCTACTTTATTCGTTAATGCTTAAAGCAAAACAAATTTAACAATACATATGTATCATCACCACTGATTTGCAAACGCGACAAACCCAATGTTCTGTTCTGCCAGCGTCAGACAGACAGGCGTTTAAATTCGGCAATTCAAAATTTCACGGAAACATTTTGATTTACCCTGTAAACAAAATCTGACTTGCAAATTGTTAAGACAACTGAGATGTTTTGGTCCAGTTAGTCTCGCCAACTTCAAGCAAAATAACAATTTTCTTTTGTTTTAATTTCAGCTACAACAGCTACTTCAATCAAGTTGTCCCAGGTGATGGGTTTTTGCAAGATTTATGGAGGAACACAGCTCTCTT